>CAEFZX010010446.1:0-89338 GCA_903066825.1 Alfaro cultratus
CTCACAATTTTGTAATTTATCATTGTTCATTAAACTCTGAAAGCTGTGTGACTTTGTTAATATTCTGTCCTAAAATGCGATTGGATGTGCCCTTTTTTTTTTTTGAGCACCTGCCCCTTTACTGGTCTCTGCACGGCCCTGAGCAAAAATAAGTCCTTTTGAGACCATTTTTTGCTTCTGTCTGAGAGTAAAAATTCAAATAAAAATAAATCAACACGTAAATGTCCCAACGAATATATTGTGTTATTTCAGCAGCAGTAGGAACAAAGCGTTTTTAACTGTTTTCAATACATATTTTTAAATATTTGCAGTGAGAATCTTACACCGACCCATGCCCACAAACTGTCAGCTTTCTAATAAATAGAGAAAATGATCGTTGCCAACTCTGCATTTACAGCATGCATCTCTCTCTCTCTCTCTTCAAAAACTAATCAACAATAATTGCAACAGCAGGATGAGCAATTATGCAATCATTTCAGTTACATTTGATTAAACTATCACACGTCAGATGAGAGATGCAAAAAGAGATCACCCACTTGTCTGCTCGAGTCTCCAAGCAAATATTCAGGAGAGAAGCAACAAGTACACCCTTGGTAAATATTTGAATCAGTAAGATTTCCCAACCATCTGCTGGCTGACTTGGCGTTAACGAAGACAATGATAACAAAAAGGGAAACCAATCAGCTGGTAGTTTAAGGTCCCCAGAACCAGCGCACATTCTCCTAATGCCTGTTTATTGCGCCGTCTACACCCAGGAAAAAACATGCAGAAAAACGACACACTTAAAACGGAAATACACACCTTGAAGGCAACATCATAGTACTCGTTAATAGAGGCGCATCTCTCCAACACATATTTCGACGTGCCGTTTTTAGCCTGCTTGTCCGTCAACGACGTCTTTCGCGTGGACATGGCACCACCAAGGAGATCCGGAGCGGCAGCGTTTGTACCTCCAAGACGCGTCCGAGGAAGAGGAAGAGGCGCGCGGTGTCAGAGAGCGATCAGTCCCGGGCTGCGCCGACCTCCGGCCCCTCTGCTCGCATAGTAATGTACAGTACAGACGCTTCCTGGAGGGGCGGCGAGATGGGAGATGGGAGAAGCGGGGATGATCACACCTGAACAGTGTTTAGAAACACGGAGGCGCACGGCGGAGAAACTTGCGCGGCGGGCGAACTGAGGCGGCGTCGGCGCGTCTGCGTCCAGCAGTCAAGAGAGCGGTAATGACAAGCAGGCGGAAACATTTCGCTGCTTTGGCGAAGCGGCGCGGCGCGGCGCATCCTGGCGTGGGCAGATAATTAGAGCTGTGGCCACAGATGCGCTGAAGGACGTCGACAGGTTCGCTTATTTGCGCCGCGTCTCTCTCTCTCTTTTTAGTTTTTGTTGACGCGGAGTTGAGGATGAGAGAGGGGTCAGATTCATCCGATCTGCTACAGGTGGAAAGGTCACAGGGTCTCACACCCGCCAGAGGGGAGGCAGGAAGAGGAGGTGAGAGTTTAACACCTCAGAGCGCATATCTGACCCCACGGAGCACGAACAGACTGGACTAGAAAATCTCATTCTGCCATCAAGTGATTCTCATCCAGACTTCTACCTTTTATTGGGTCACAGCAGGCAGATGACCGATTACCCCACCTCTTCACTTCATACATATCTAAAATGGTCTCACAGACTCAATTTCCTCATAAAGAAGTCTGTGAATGAATCCTTTTTCATTTAGTGTTTGTCTCCCCCTAGCGGCGCAATCAGACATCCAGCCGTCACTTTCTCCTTTTGCGTTAGTGACACAGGAGCAGAGATCATTAAAGTTACATAACAGGCTTGTATATGAGCTCCTGACTCCTGCATGATCTGAGCCGGCCCGAGGGATAAGCAGAATATACGGCTGCTTTGGGGGTTGGGTGAAAATCACTGGAAGGTGTAAACATTACAAAATAAGAGCTAAAGTTTCGTAGTCATGCCAGGAAGCCAGAGGCCGCTGCTCCTTCTCCTGCCTCCACACAACCAAACATTAACCTGTTCTTCTGATGAAGTCAGAATATGGATGAAAGGGCGAAAAGTTCAAGAGCATAGTGGCTTTGTCCATTTTAGTCTTAGGGCTTGATTGAGGTACAAACCCTGATCAGTCAACATCAGAGTCCTGGTGGTAGTATATGGTTACAGAAGTTAAAAAATGCATAAAAACTCTTCACCAAACGGAGACTTAGTGTGTTCAAAAATTTAAATTTTGTTAATTTTGTGCTGAAAACCAGTGCAGAGATATCAGCAAAGATAGCAAAAATTTTGTGTTGAAATGTACAAGTTGTAAAAAGCTAATCACTAATGTTACCATCAGAGCAGTAGCAGGAGATGATCATAAACTGTCTTAAATGATGATTTAATGGAAGCAAATGAGGCACAATTAAACACAATCTTGTGGAACTATAGGCTTAAGAGTAACAAAGATGATTGATAGTATTTTCATTCGATAAATGATAAGAAACAAAAGGATTGGGAGCTGTATCAGATGTGCAGAATAACCAAAGGCTGCATTCAAATTTCTGAACAAGAAAACGTCATTAGAGGCCCTGAGGAGAGCTGACAAGATATGTAGGAACCTGAACTTAGGTCAGGGAGCAGTTAATTACTAAAAAAACATTTATGGAATATGATTTAAATCGGTAATAACTTGATCTCCTGACACTTGAAATATTGTTTCCCTTCAAATATTGCGTCCTTCCTGTGTAATTTCAACACCTGAAATTGCGATGGCTATTATAATTCTATATATAGATTTTATTTAAATTGAAAAAAACAAAAAACTTTTGAAACGTAAAAAAGTTTATTTTTACCTGAAGAAATAAAAAATAAAAATTTCCTGCAAATTCCCTCCAGGCTACACATTAAACGCCTCTGTTTTAAAACGTCAAGAGAGTTACGCAAGTTTAACATTACATGCTAATACACCTTCATTGAACATCCTGTAAAAAAATACTAGCAAAACACTTTATAGAAGAAAAAAAAGTTCTCTTCAACTTTAAGCCCAGTAGTCTGTAAGGGCAGTTGCTCAGGGCGGTACTCAAAGGGGGAGGCGCTATTCATGCAAGAACCACTGTTGTAAAGAAAAATCAGTTCCAGCAAACTGGAGAAGAAAGAGCAAATATGGAGGTAGAAAAGGTCTGAAATGTTAAAATGTTTTGAAGCATAGAAAAGCAGGAATCAGCCATGGATGAGTTTTTTTTAGTTTTTTTTTGACTGTGCTACGAATCAAAAATGACACCTGATGGCTTCACAATTAATGTGATCAAACTCTTCTTCTTGATGCGTTTAATCCAGCTGGATTAAACACATCAAAGTGTCTTAATTCCCACAAACATCCCCCCCCCTCTTTCTCTGTCAGTCTTTTTATTTTCTCACAAACCTTGAATCACTCACGCTCTTACTGTATATGCATAAACATATGCTAATATAAAATGGCAAACCAATTTCACAGCACCTCGCTGATTCTTTTCCATTTAATTTGTGACGGTCACAGATTTTTCAGTGTCACAGCAGATTAATCGCTCCTTAAATAAACCCCCCACACCTCTGCCGCTCTGCCTCACCGTGTCTCAGTGTCCCTCGCCCATCAGCTCCCACCCAAAAACTTGTCACAGAGCATAAAATCAGGCCCGTCTGGCACAGCTTTGTTACACGTCTCCCGCAGCACGCAGCTCAGGCTCTGTGACATTCATTAGATGCGCTTTCTTGCCAGTAATTTAATCGCAGCGCTGAGATTGTTGACCATAATAATTCTCCTCTAACGAACTGCTAAGGATCGTAATCAATGCAGTGAGAAAAAAAAAGAAGAAGTGGCATCCCACTCAGGAGAACACCACTGATTCATGGGCGATTCAGAGAGGATCTGCTCGGCCGTGCTGTTATGTCACGATTTAAGTACAAACAGTGACATGTCCTTCTCACTGGGATGAAGTCAACAACATAACAGGAAGGAGGAAAAACACAGACAGTGGGAGTGGAGGGAGGTTGTGTGTGTGTGTATTGACTTACTGTGAAGCCAATGCCCACAGTGGAGGTGAATGACCCCAGGATGAACTTGCCCTGGTCAAACTGAACCAGCAGAGAGGTCTTGCCCACGCCGTTGTCTCCCACCAGGATGGTCTGCAGATTGAGTCACACACACACACACACACATGTGCAAGCACACCCACACACACAGGAGATGTCATGTTCTGCAGCCTCGCGCTGTTTTAATCGCCCGAGGCCGCAGCGCTGTGTGGGCACGCGGAGTGGGTTATTGTACGAGTTCATCATGTGTTGCTCAGCGCGCTGCCCGCCGCTGTCTGATGCTTTGTGACAGCTGGAGGTTGGCTCGGTGTCTTCAGGAGGGAAGGTCGGCGTTGCCGCCAAGGCTGGACCTGCTTCACAGTGAGCTGGAAGGTCAGAAAGAAAATAAATCTCCCCGAGGGGAACATGGAGAAGTTCTCCTCCGTCAGCCTTCTGCTCTGTACATGTTCAGATCTGTGCAAAAGTTTCACAGATCTATGATTTTCTTCCAGACTTTCTGGGAAAATCATAGAAGCTATAATTCCTCGCACTTTCTGAAGATCTTTTAGAGTGCTTCTTTGCTGTTTGGCTTCCAGCTCCTAACAATGTTCAGAGGAATATATTTTTTTAATTAATTTGTAAAGCCAAATAACTCATTAGGCTCCCAAACAGAGGGGAATATGTGGTGTGTGTTTTTTTTTCTGCTACTGTTCCAGGTAGATTTTATTTCTTTGATCTCAACTTGTTCAGTTCCATCATTTTCAAACACACACACACGACACAACATGCTGTCTTGATTTAGGTCAAGCATTAAGCAGAAAATGGTTGTAAAGCTACCAAGGTCCAAGAAAGTAAAGAACTGTTCTTCAGTAATCTTATGAAAACTAAGCAAAATAAAAGTTAGAAGTTCACACTGCTAAAGTTACAATGGGATGGTTTAGTTTAAAGCAGGGACAAATAGAATGGCCTAGTCAAAGTGCAGATTAACCATCTGTAACAAGACTTCTGAGGCCCCTTGAGCTACTTTGCAAATGGGTCTGATGTGGTGAAAAACGTAAACAGCTGAAAACCACATGCAGCTGTATTTACATTAAAGGAGGTATATATATATATATATATATATATATATATATATATATAAAAAGATATATATATATATATATATATATCGCTTTATTAAGAAAAACATTCTGCTTGACATTCATGGGGTTGGCCTTTGATATTGATCTCCATCCAGCTCAGACTCAGGTCTGAAAATGAAAGAAAGTTGCAGGTTTGATTCCAGGTTTCCTCCTCCTCGGCTCTGCAGAAAGATGAAGATGACTTTTACAAGTCTTAAAAACATATAAAGGTTTAGTCTATTTACCAATACTTCAGGGATGAATAATTTTGCGAGGTTCTGTGTAAAAATGCCTGTCTGCTAATGAACCACGAAAAGCTTAACAAATTGTTAAATATTACAGCTAATTAAATGTGGGGCTAATGAAAAACATACTTTTTTTATTAGACTCTGAGCAATGAATCTTCTCCTCTTCCTCTGAAAGCCAGCCTCAAACACATTTAGCGGTCTGCGGATCTGAAAGCGCTGCTCCGGATGTGGGCATCAGCTGACCTTTTTATCTCTGGTTATTGCCTCTCTCGAGAGCCGGAGCACCAATAGAGCTACTTGGCAGCAGATGTTTACTTTTATTGTGGAAATTTATCACCTTACAGCCACAGTACTCTCTCTCTCTCTCTCTTTTTCACTCCACATGCAGGAAGCCAGAGTCTTCTCCTGCTTCTTATCTGCTGCCTACAAGAGCGAATGTACAGCAGAGTGACAGCATGCCGGGCTCCACTGCTGGTAATACGCTCGCTTTAATCATCCTCGTGCATGTACAACACGTCGGCTTTGATGTTCCATTAAAACGGACAAGTTGGTGAAGGTTGGAGCGGATCTAAATTTATTCGGTCCATGTGAGTCGCATTCTGCTTGCCTCTTCACTTGCACTAGAGCATAGAGCAAGTGGCCATTCATCAAATGAAGAAAGAGGCTGGGAAGATGAATTTATCAGTGAAAACTAAAATTTTGCAAAGTGGACAACAACATCTCCACAAAGAGCTGCGGCTGACCGCACTCAAGTAAATGAAGAAATAACATGACTATGGAGATAAAAAACAAAAAAACAAAAAAAAAAACACACCAGACAACTGGATAATTAATACCATAAGATGACACAAAATGTCAGCAAGCGCACACACTGCCTCTCAAATGTCTGCACAGCCTTGTTCAAAGTGCAAGGAGACTGTGATACATAATTTCTTTACTTTTTTCCAAATAAACACTGGCAAGAAGCAGCTGTAACATCCAAGTTTGCAGAGTGGATTAAATGTTCCAAGAGTATCTCATTTTGCAAAGACATCAGTCAAGAGAAGGATAGAAACAAATCCGTCATGATATATAAATACAGCATGGCACAGTGAACCCAGAGAATTTAGTTTATAGTTGAAAATAAGTAAACAATGTCAAAAATGTGTATATTTAATCAGAAAGTGAACGCTTTTAGAAAGTCTAAATTCATTCTTTTTTTAGACGTTTATTTGCAGTCTACAGGTAGACGTCGTTTAGTCATGCTCGAAAAGCAACAAAGAGTAGAAGGCATTGAAACCCCCCAAAAACAAAACTCAAGACCTTTCAACTTCTAGCATATTTACTTGACGAGCAACACGGCTGCCCGCTTCGCGGTGCAGAAAGGAAACATGTGTAGGAGTATTCTTTGAGCACCAGGAACACTGATTACTGTTATTGTTTGTTTTCAGAAATACAAATTAAACTCACTTCTTCATGTGCAGTGGAGACGCTCCGTCAGCGCTGCAGCCGCTTTGTGTTACAAGCAGCTCAGTCACAGAGAAGCTGCCGCTGAATGAGAGTAGGAAATTATGATTCCTCCTGAACTACTGCCATTGTTAAAAATGAAAAACGTACCTTTGGAATAGCCTTGTTGTCAGAATACAATCTGTGCAGCGTTATTTACAGGACTTTGTCTGGGCCTTATGACATTTTCTGTCTATCTGACGCAGTTTAGATCTAACCGTGGATAAAATATCCATGTGTAAGTCAGGAAGATTACTCAAGAGTGAATGTTGTCATTAATAATTACTAAAACTCAAAAATTTTCCTAAACTTGATGAATCGATAGAGTGACAGAGAAACTGTACAGAGAGCCAACAAACCTTGAACTCTGCATGGGGAAACTTTCTGTGTTCTCGTTACGTCTGGACTAAACAGTAAGCAATCGGATGCTTGTATCCGGAGATACGACCACGGATGTAAACATCTGCTGCAGCCTGTGTATTTTAAACCATCTGTGTCCTTGGACTCCTTGTTCCATCAGCCCTCCTTGGAAACACAGGGCTCCTCTTCCTGAATGGCTCGCTCTGAGAGAGGTGGATGCAGAGGCAGGAGGCTGATGATGGGGAACAGCAGGAGGAGGTGCAGGCTGAACCCGTACCTGGAGAGCAAACGATGCAAACCAGAGGAGAGGCTGATGAGTCAGAGCGAGGGGGATGTGCTGTGCTGGGTTTCAGAGGCCCGAGCGAAATCAGAGTATTACCATTTCATTGCTCCCGCATTAAAGACTGATTCAGACATGTTAGCATTTTGATGATGGGAGCAAAGCAACAAAAATATCCATGGATGATGGTTTGTGGAGCTTGTGAAAACCTCATAGTTCGGATAAGAATAACTCTCAGGGTGATAAGGAATTAAGTTTTCACTTTTTGGTGATGTATACTAATGGTGAAGTGAATTAGATGTTAAATTCACCTGTCTAGAATTATGGCCTATATAAATAGATAGATATATTTTCATAAACCAGTCCCTAATTAAAGTTCCAGTGAACATCTCCTTTAAAACGTTTTTTTTTTTTTAAAAAAAACACATCATGATACTGCCACTACCACATTTCACTAAATGTGATGTTGTTTTTTGTGTCAAGTTTTTATAAATGTTTTCTTAGGAAGGAAGGCGTCAAACTTCTCATCCCTGTCATACGGGGAATACTGAATATCTTCCTGCAGCCTCCTGTCAAATATAAAGTGCTTTGGATGTTTTCTTTGTAATCTTCTCCTGACTGATATCTTTGCAGAAGGAAACAAGTATATGCACAAATGTGTAATTACCTATTTTTATTTGCTTGAAATTCACAGTAGGAGTTTTGTATATTTGATATTTTCCTTTTTCTCAAGAAGCTAATTTCTCTCTGGCATTTTTAGAAAGAATCCAAAGCTACATTTGAATCAGCTGAGATCCAACTGGCTCAGCTGCCAGCAAAAAAAACAACATAAAAAACAAAGTAAGAAAGCAGGAGCCATCCGAGTGTGGCGCCTTTTGTTGTTTCTGACTGGGCAAAGCAACAAATACAAGCTGAAATTTAATCAGCGGAGAGGCAGGCGCTCCATCTCAGCTCGCCACAAAGTAATACTTGTTTCAACATCCAGTAATTACAATCTCAGATATCTTCTAATCCCGTTAGCTGCGTGCTGCCGAAGCAAAAGCCTCAATCTGTTTGATGGAAGCGAGCTTTAACCTGTCAGACCAATCATTTGAAAATCTGGACGTATTATTGTGACAAAAGCAACAAAAACTCAGCAGAGAGAAGCTGAGCTGTTTGCCGACACCACTGCTCTGTCATCTGAGAACAAGAAGCGTGTGATTGGCTAAGAGTTAACCTGTTATTGGGTGAAATTGAAAATACTATTATTGGTTTATTAGCTCTTAACTAAAAATAAACCAATAATTTAATAAGTAGAAGCAAAATAGCATAAAATCCTTAGCTTACCTCATGTGTTAGCTCTTCATTATTGGGTGTCTGCATGTCCTCCATGTCAATCAGATGATCCAGATCGGTTGTCCATTGTCTCCTGCGTCTCTGTCTCACACAAATCAGATCTCTGCTCAGAAGCAGGTGAACTCAACCCAGAGACCTTCCACTCCTCACTCCGTTTAAGTTGAGTTTACAGCCCGCTGTCCCCAACACCTGGCCCTCCGTCTACGCAGGTCTCCTTTTTCTCCATGTGGTTCACATCCGGTGCACAGTTCAAGGGGAAAACCGCCTTGAACTGTGCAGTTGAACCGGAAAACACTTAAGTATACGGGGAAGCTCAGAAATGTTGCTTACAGTATTTATGAAGGAAGGAAGCTTCAGCACCCCGGAAGGTGTTTACATCCTTTGTATAATCCAAAACTATTCATTATTGACTTTTTTGTTTTTTTCATATTTTGTCACATTAAATTGTGATGTCTGTGGAATTCATCAAAATAGCTAGAATCACAAATCATTCATTCATAGATCGCCTGTGGTGACAGCGAGCAGATCACCACAAACACACCATGAAAGGCTGAGGGGAAGTTTTCCTCTCAGCAGGGGCAGAGAAGGCGGATGAAGCAGATGAAGCTGAATTGAAAGGCATGCCACACTTTTCAGATTATTTAGTTAAACAAAACAGTTGAAATTCACAAATCAAGCTAGCAACAGTATTTTAGCATCTGGTCACCGGCAACATCAACTGCTTGAAGTCACAGAAAGCAATGAAGGCATCTGCAAGCGACAGAAAAGTCCCGTAAGAAAAAAGACTAACGACTAAACAGTCATGAAACAACATTTAAGACTTGTGATTTAACGGCAGTGTAAATATATATTTTTAATGTATTTAAGATATTTTAAGGCCTGAATTTTAGATATATACATTTAAGACCTTTTAAGGGTGTGTAACACCCTGGCAGCATTTTGTCTGTTGCATAAAATCCTAAAAAAAAACAAAAAAACCATACATTACATCTCACGTTTTATAATTTGAAATTCATTCAGGATTCAGAAAGACTTAATGTGCGCAAAAGTCTGCTCCTAGCAAGGACAGCTCCCGTTCAAAGTGAGCCGTTTTAAAAACACTTGATTAAATCCAGACATGCTACAAGGTACAAACAAGTATAACAACAAAAGCTGGAATATAGTCATCTATTTATTGAGTTTTCAGTGAGACTGTCTGATCTTCTCCACAGCAGCGACGGGCTCCTGTTCCCTACAGATCGGAGCGACGGAGCCGAGGATGAGTCACCATCCGGGCTGCTCCCGACTATCACAACAGCACGGACAGAAATCTCAACCTCCCAAAACCCAGAGGAGCTGCTTCATGCGACACCGAACAGGTGCACTGTCGAATGTAACACAATTAGAGAGCAGTTTTAACAGCTCAGGGAGCCAAGAGACGAACAGACAGCGTACAGCTTCCCTCCAACAGGATAGAAAAATAACATTTCCTAAGATCCATTAATCTGTTTATTCTCTCAATAAAACCGGGGCTTCACTGAAGCGACTGTACTGTGCAAGCTAAACAAGGTCACTTAAAAACAACGTACGTGTTGGCCGGTCATTATTTCAGAACACAAAAGTACAACAAAAAAAAAATAAACTAAAGTAAAAGCACTCGTTTCTGCAAGCTATTCTGCAAACGTCAACCGTTTTCCACCTAAAGGCAGCTTAGATTCTTCCTGATCAAACTAAAACAACGTTAAAAATAAAAAAATACAGTGAACTGTTTGAAATTTAAGGAGTAAAAATACTAAAATAAAACAGCATGAGAACAGATACGTAAGAAATAACCACAAACAGGCATGACAGTACAGCATCTGCACAGGCAAAGAGGAGGTATAACGATCTGTTGTTTCAATGCCTACCATGCAATGTAAAAGAATGACACTTTTAGTGGAAATATGTAGCTTTAAGCCTGATTGCTTTAAAAAGACAGAATCTGAACATTTAACACTGAGGTCAGTGTGTTCAAAACTAACGGAAAAAACAAGCTTTAAAGTTCCCTGATGGATGGAGAGACGGTGATTTTGCAAACAAGGTAATGCGACATTCTGTTTCTTAGCAAAACTTAATAACAAATGTGGTTTTTAAAACTATTTTTATTATAGGTTTTAGAGTAATGCTATAAATCTCAGTTTAAAGTTTCATCTTTGATACTTAAAATGACTCCAGCTCATGTTGATCTCTCAGCTCAGGTGATTGGGTTAAGATTTTCAGACTGATTTGAATGCAAATAAAAATAAAAAAAAACTCAAAGGAATTTTGCAACACAAAAACTATTTAAAACGAACACACCGACTGAGATTAAAAAAAATACTAGAGATATATATTTTTAACAAAAGTGTCTCACAAAAGTATTGATTTTACCCTTCAATGTTTTTCACATTTTGTTGCATTACAACCTTTTAGTGTAAATCATCAGATAAGCATCAAGTTGAAGGAAAGTTTTCTTGTATCAATCTGATGCTACCAAACAAAATCAAATGCAATCGAAGAATTTTATATAAGGGTATCAAAGTTAAAGAGGCTGAACGCAACACAACTGTAAACTATTTCATGTTAGTTCCCTATAAAATATTTGTGTTTACAACCTGACAAATATAAAAGATAAATATAAGGGGTGTAAATACTTTTGAAAGGAAACATTAAACAGCTATTTTTTCTAACATGTCTTTGTATTTAGTGATGTGTTGGTGCAAAAAAATAAGTGACCCTGCACAGACGTATTAAAACGTCCCGCCCTCGACCCCTTCCTCCTGCTGTAACCAACGACAACATCCTGCAGTAAAGTGCACTTCATGCATCTCTCCTATGCTTCAAAATAAGCACATTATTAAGATCCAGAGGTTCTACTCTCCCTTGAAATGAAGGGAAACAGCTGCTTGAAGGGGACAACAGAACGACGACCCTTGCATTTTCACTGAGACAGTTGTGTGACTGAAAATGTGTGCGGCAGCTAAAATCATACCGAAACATGTGGGGTTTCATGTACCCGTTCAGCAAAACATAATAAGTTTGTCTTTTTTTTTTTTGCGTTTGCAGTCAATGTGCAAATTTTCTGCAGTCCTCCCGTCGTTTCTGCCTGTGGTAGCAGCAGCTCCTCGGTGTGTGTGCAGATAATATCGGGTTCATTCAGGCTCTCCAGCAGTGTTTTGTGTGTTCAGTGTTTCTACTCGCGCTACCTGATCCGCCCGTCGCTTTTGACCGGGCCCAGTTCGGACTTTGGATCAGGGGAGAGGGAGCTCCAGGTAGTTTTGGTGCACAGCCCCACAGCCGGGCAGGAGGAGGTCTTGGTGGAGCAGAGGTCGCCTATCACCCAGAACGCCCCCACCAGGCTGTCCACCCAGGCGTCCAGGGGCCGGCCCACCAGCTGAGCGGCTCGCCGGGCCGACTGCATGGCGGGCTCCTGAGGAGGCAGCTTCAGCACGGAGTTCAGCTGCTGGAAGCTCTGGTCCAAGTACAGGTTACCAGGAGGGCCCGAATGCAGCCAGCTGTCCTCCTCTGGAACAGAAGAAAAAATAAATAAACAAAAGACAAAAATTAGTCTGTAAAAAACACAATTTTCTCAGAATATTTATAGATTACACATACAGGGATCATACACTTTCCCCCAGTAAAATTCAAGCACTTTTCACATTTTTCCAGCACCGCACTTTGTAGACAAACACAATACAAATCAACTGAAAAAAATGGTTTTAATTTACTATTGTACGATGTCATTTATTAGTGTTAATATTTTTTTCTACATTTTACAGCACAGAAAAGGTAATCTAAAATATTACCTTTTTTGACATTTCAAAACATTTTATGTTTTGAAATGTCACCTGCATACCTTAGTTTGAGCACAAAACATTAATTAAAAAACCGTGAATAATATTTTCCAAATTTTGGCTTTTAATCAATATTGCACTTTATTACGAAACTGCTCAGTTTGAATAACAAGCACTTTCAAGAACTTTATAGAGAAATCAATTACTTTCCAAACCTTGAAAACACCTGATTGAAATTCAAGGATTTCAAGCACGCATACAAACCTGGAATATAAAGCGTTTTAGAAAATAATTCATAGCCCTTCAACTTTTTCTCAATACTTCATTGAGTTTTGTTAGAGTTATTATAACAGAGTAAACATACCTCTGCGCAGCGGCTCTTTATTATTAAAAGTCAGCGGCATCACGAGGAATCGAACCTCCGATACACGCTTCCACTGTTTCAACACCCGCACCGTCCAGGCGCCGGGCCGTAGGGGGTGCTGTAGAGGCGGTTTGTACTGCGTGTACTCTGCGTCCATCTCCACTGTGATGTCATAGGACGCTGCCACCACCTGCGCCGGGTCGATCCAGACGACGGTGGCCGTGAGGTTGGGCCCACGGGCCCATTTCTGGACCGCCAGCGGCTCGTCTATCGGGCCGATGACACCGCCGAAGTTACGGAAGATCCTTTCTTTGGGATCCCAGTCTGTCCCGATCTGTTACCGAGAAAAACCTGTCAGTTAAATTAGCATTTTCTGGAATCTGGGTTTTTTTTAGAGAACATTTTGGTTTAGGGGTTTCCTAATGAAACAAATAAGCAAATAAGGTATTTGCTCAATATATCTTATTTACTTATAAGATATATTGAGCATATAAGATATAAATATCTAATTTGCTCGATAGCATCCCACGTTAGTTTCCTCTGGTTAAAAAGTGTTAAAAAGTTGCCGTGAAAACCTCCAGATTCTTGAGCCTCTCGAACTCTTTGAGGTTCGTCTCGAAGACGAGCGTCGCTTGAGGCATGGCCCACAGCTCCAGCGTCTCCCTGCGCTTCGACTCCACGCCGCGCACTTCCTGGCGAACGAGGTAGCCTTGGAAACGGTCGTCGTAGAAGTACAAATGGACGGACAGAGGGTCACCTGCTGGTTCAAACCTTCAAAAGAAGAAGTTCCTTGTAACAACATCCTGTTACCAGTCAGAGAATAAATCAAAGAGGAAACAGGAAATTAACCTGCAGGCTTCTGTCTGGCTCTGAGAGGTCATCAGGCCCTTCAGGGTCAGGCGAAAGAAAGAGGTGTAAGCCGTGAGCGCCACGTCACTCAGGGAGCCGATGCCGTCCAGCTGCTCAAACACGCTCTCCCAGTACGCCTTGATGGCGACGGTTCCCGGGGCGTACTGGCCATACAGGTGGGTGTCCAGGATGTCTATGGCCTCCTGGTTCACCATCGACTCAAACTTTCGGGCAAAAAACGTTGGACGAGTCAATTGCTGTGGATTTAAAAAAAAAAAACAACAACAATAAAATAGTTTTACAAATGTAATAAATCTAATAGATAAAACACCAGTCAGGATTTTTATTTTGAGGGCGTATGAATACTTTTGCAAGGCAGTGTAATCTCAGAAGGATGAGACACTGCCCTCTTGTGGTGAACTCACCTGAATCCGAATGAGGTCTTGTGGTTTGAAGTCGTTGGGGGAGCAGCCGCACCAGTCCACAATGTGCTTGTACTGGCATTTACAGCCCAGCTTACGGTTCCAGTTGGTGACGCGCAGGTTGTTGTCCACCAGGGTTTCACACATGTGACTATTACCAAGCACTGTGTGGAAAAACGACTGAGAGAGAGAAAGAGAGAGAAAGAGAGGGAGACAGACTTTTAAAAACTAATTATTCAACATTAGTGGTCCATACAAACAGTCAACTCAAATCAACACATTCATAGAGGAAAGTTCAGAATGCCTTTATAATCACAGAGATTTTGAAAAACATCTAGTTCATTCATTTAAATTTTTTTTTCTAACGTCACTCTTGCTTTAATTATACCCTGGAAAAGCTTTACAAATTCAGAATTTTGTTCATTGTTAATCTTATATTTTCTGCTCAATTAAATTCCAAAGAAAAATTCAACAATCTGGTGCTCCATCTGCCCCTGTTCTTGTTGAGTGAAAGAGAGAAAGAAAACAAGGAAGAAAAGAGAAAGACAAAAAACTGAAAAAAAGAGAGACAGAAAGAAAGAAACAAAAGAAAATGGCAAAGAAAAAACTAAGAAAAAAGACATAGAAAGATCAACAAAATATAGAAGAAATTAAAAAAAAAAGAGACAGAAAGATAAATATGAGTCAAACAGAAAGGCTGGATGAACCAGCTCCAAACACGAGGTCTGGATTACAGAAGGTCACAGCTGTACAGTAGTTCCTCTCATGCGGCGCCGCTGCTGCACGCTGTGCTGAGCAGCTTACAGTCCTCCATTATCTCTGCCGCTAGGCTGCTCTGACTTGGCAGGGAAGTGGAGCCCGAGATGGGCTCTTTCCTCATTCTGAGCCTCGGCTAGGGCAGACACAAACACCGCAGACGGCTCTCTTACCTCGGCGGGCAGCAGAGCGTAGGTGTAGAACTGCTTCAGACCCAACACCAGCCGGTCCCGGGAGCCGACCACGTAGTCCACGAAGTGGCGGGTCAGAGCGAACCAGTCGGAGCCGCCGGAGACCTCCAGTCCTTCTGGGATGCTGCGCTCACCGAGACGCCACATGTGGTTGTCGCACTCGTGGAAAAGCCGGTCGAGGCCCTGCTTCTTGATGAACCTGGAAGAAAGAGCACAGACCAAAGCATTGTTGGGAGTTCTGGTAGGGGTTCTACCTTTAAGATGAGCGAACTCACCTTGCATTCTCTCTCCCATGCGACTTGAGGAAGTTCTTGTCTCTGTGCATCGACAGAAACATCACCAGTTCTTCGTTGGTCCTACATGAATTCGATAAGGTGAGAGGAAAAGATGGAGATTTTGTTGAATATAAAGGAGCGCGAGTAATAAACTACTTTGGAAAAGATTTAGGACCATCTTTAGGAAAAGATTTAGGACCAGCAAGTGAACCTCTCTGGGGACAATCCAGGTGGACAATCAACTACTTTGATTGGGACTCACTTAAAGCAGTTGGTTGCACCCAAAAACCCAGCTGGAGACTGTTTACTGTCGGCTCTGTGACTAAGTGACCAGAACAGTTTATTAACCATGATGTTGCAAAACAGATTAATGTTTCCATCAGGAGAAATGCTACGGCTGCCACTTTCTAAAGCTGGTGGGGTCAATTAGAGACCAAAACAGGAAGAGACCCTTAAAATGAAGTAATTACTGCAGAACTGGGCATTAGCTAGTTATAGGTAAAGGTGTTTTTAAAACTTGCTAATGTTTATTCTGCTGATTTTTCCCGTGACTTGAAGCTCAGAGATGCTTTATTTCAAACACAGTTCAAAGAGTAAAATCCATATATAGACACATTACACACAGACTGATGCATTATATTAAGTGTTTATTTGTTTAATTCTGGTAATGACAGGTTAGAGTTACCAAAACCCCAAAGTTTAGTTTCTCATAAAATTATGACATAAAAGACCAATTAAAAAACTATTTTTAATAGAGGGTTCGTCTCGAAGACGACGAACCCTCGTATGGTGGTTCATCTCAAGCTGGATCTCAATTTTGTCATGGTATGGATGACAAAAATCACTAAGCAAAACTATTGACTTGACAGTTGTCCAGCAGACACTAATTAACACCGCCTGCAATTAAGGTTGTCACAATAAGCAATTAATGAATCAATTAATCCCATAATAAATTAAAATGAGCTTGACAATTTACATCTTGATGATTAATATTTTTTGATAGAAAATTGTGTTTACAAAGAAATCATAATTCGCTTTATTTATGGTTTTGGATTTATGTATTTATTATTTCCGTTTTATTTATCGTTTTTGGTTGTTGTGTTTGATATTGGACATTTAAAATGTCTTCCAGTTTTAAGTGTTCTTTACAAAATTGAAGTTTATTACTCTTTGAGAGGGTGAACTTGTATTATTAGGGAATTATCAATATATTACTTGAAAATGGCCTAATAACAACAATAGAAAAGTTTGTTTTTGTGCCAGACCTACCTACAATTAGGTATGCTACAAAAGGTCAGTGCTATAAAAGTTGGCTGCTCACAGATTTATCGAAGCATATTCATAGAAAGTTTAGTGGAAGGAAACAGTGTGCTAAAAAGCGTCATAATTGTAATAAATAACATTATGTTTGGAAAAATTATTGCTACTTTTCAGTTTTAAATTAAAGCAGTTTGGCTATATTATTTGCGTTTTGAAAACTACAATACTATAAGAGACACCATTTTCAATCTTAGACCAGCCTCTTTCTACAAACATCCATCACTTTATTCAACATAATTTTGCTCCGTTTCTGTTCATGTAGCTGACCTGGTCGGGAAGTCTGTGGCGCTGAGGTTGATGAAAAAGTCCCATTTCCACTCCTGCATGGCGAGTAGGTCCTGCATGCTTCGCAGGTAGGCTTTCAGGAGGCTGGCCCCTCCCCAGATGGTGACCATCCGCCAGGGAGTGGCGCGCACGTTGGGGTACTGCTCGGCTATCTGCAGCACCTCCCGATGCATGTAGCCGGACCGCTGCAGGAAATGGAGCAGATCCGAAAACGCTGGCTGAGCTTCAAAGCGCTTCATCACAAAAAAATAAAAAAATGAAAACCCAAACACTGAACGCTGCTTTCTACCATGACTCATCAAAATAATGACAAAAGGGAAATGAAAACGGCTGTTTATCATCTAAAAGGAAATGTTGAACTTAAGAGAGAGCGTGCTTTGACAAGCTAAAATTGTGGACTCCAAATAGGAGGAAATAAAAGCTCTTATTTATTCCTAGGAGATCAATTAGATTTGTTATAAACAGCTTGTTTAAAAAAAAAAAAAAAAAGGTTACTCAAGGTTGTGGAGCGATAAATGGGCAGTTCAAGGAAAACAGTTGCCTTAAAATAGATTGTCCAGGGACATAAAGTCCAATTTTGTTAAGAGAAGAACAAATGGCGTGTAATGAATCTGCTCTGAGAAACCGATCGAGGTCAGCAGAAGTGGACAAGAACTTTAACGGGATTTGACAAGATTAAGCAGCTTCCCGCCTGGTGTTTAGAAATAAGGCCAAATGAAAGAAAAAGGCAAAAGGAACAGCCTAAACTCACAGCCTTCAGCTGTAGAGTTAGAGGCTGGGTGATGAAGCACAGAGCTGGAGATTCACACATAACCCGAACTGTTCAGCTCAAGCAGGAGTTTTCACAGAGACGAAAAGGTCTCTCTCTGTGAAAACCGGCCGCCGTCTGTTGGCAGCAGAACAGAGGAAGTGACCAGGTGTCTGGCTACCACAGGAGTCCTGCTTTCAGGAACCTAACCTGCTCTCTGCTCGACAGATTCGCCATCTGCTTTCCTTTCGAACACAACAGCAAGTTTTCTAGCAAGAAACGGATTCCTGAAGAATAACCGTGACATCCCCGTTTTACTGCAGTGAGAGGAGAGCAGGGTAAAGGTAGCTGCTGAAGCAGAGGGAGAGCTGGTCATGTTAAGCTCACAGTAAGAAAAACAATCCTAACGGTGGTAACGTAACCAGGAAGTAGGACCTAATTAAGGTGTGTGCAAACATTTTGCCTTGAGTGACAAAATTGTTAATATGAAACTCACAAAAAAAAAATTTTTTTCTCTCTTTTGAAGTCTTCCAATAAATTTCTTGAGATTTTTTTATTGTATCTGCTCAATAATAAACTAAAGACTACTTTTAATCAAACAAAACATACGTTTGTACAAATGGATCTGTAAATCATTGCATTCAGATAGTTTTTAACTGTTAAAAATAAACTGACACACTGTTTCTTGATTTTCTGGTTTAAGATTAACAGAGAAGCCTGGTTAATAAATTTGAAATTATTTTTGCTGTTCTAGCAGGCCAGATTTGTTTCACACCAGCTTTGTGGTCAGGGGTCTGTTAGGGTCGAGAGGTCCTGTGTTCAAATCCTGGACAAGCCCCCAATTTGTTATGGTCTGGCTCTAGAACCATAACAAATAAAGGGAAGCAACGCAAGGGATAACTTAAGATTAGATCTAACAAAAATCATGACTGGCTGGAGAAAAGGGGGCAAGGAGAGGGAAAAAAGGGAGAGAACGGGCGAGGTGAGTGAGAGACAGTGGTGCATCTCAAGCTGGATCTCAATTTGTTCTGGACACACTGGCCAGAACACTGCCTTCATTTTCAATCAGCACTAATTAGGAGCTCTGAAACAAAGATGTTAGCGAGACCCAGAGAAAAGGCCTTGGGCTGCAACAGGTTGCACAAAATCTTTCAGAGTGCCACAAACGGCCCCGGGCCGCACTTTGGACACCCCTTACCTACATAAAACAGTATGGTGGTTCATCTACTGGCTGTACCTTGTCTACATGGATGTAGTAGTAATGATCTCTGTGGTATATGGCCTTGATGAGACGCCTGAGCTGCCGTACTGCTCGGCCGTGGACCATCAGCACAAACGCCACTCTGACTGGGTTCTCCACCTTGGACAAGCTGAGCTCCACGTCGCCTGCAGCCTGGACCGGCTGAGACACACCTGGCCACAGAATCCAGATGCAGGTTAGAAAATGATGATCATACACTGTAAACAATCTAATAAAGTAAAGTAGGGCTGACAGGATTTGACAAGATTAAGGCTTTATGCGTTCATAGGGCACTTTATGTTTATCAACACATAAAGTGACAGTTTTAGCTTCACCTTGTTCAAATTCTTTAAAAAAAAAACAAAAAAAAGAAAAGAAAAAAAAAGCTCCTTTTAAGCAGTTTTTGCTATTCAATTATTAATCAGTTGGTCCAAAAAAATGTCAACAGATCAGCCTTACACTATATTGATGCCTGGTCCAGCGGAAATGCCTGATCTCTTTATATGTTGATGTTCAAAGTATTTTTAGCTCCACATGAATCTTTGACTACAAAAGATCAAGCTTACAGTCAAAGAATGCTAACCTAAAAAGCAAGGGAATTGTTTACAATGAGAAATCTGCACATTGTGTCAGTTTGTTTTATCCAATTAATCGATTAATCGATCAATTCACTGATAACTAAAATACTCAATAATTGCAGTCATAAAGTAAAGTCCTGTGAGCGCAGCTTGGAGCTCACCGAGTTGGGGGCAGAACTGGGGCAGCGCTTCCGGCATGAGCTGCCCCGCCTGATGTTGGCACACGATGTTGGCGATCTCCTGCCGGCACTGCTGTGACCCGGCGCGGTGCAGAGCCGACAGTGCGTCCTTGCCCACGATGTCACATTTAGGCATGAAGTCACCGTTGGGCGCCTGGTGCGCGCCGTCCACGCTCCCGGGCTCTCCGGGGATTCCGGCGGCTTGCATCTTCGCCGCTCCGTCGAGGCTGAAGTTGCGGCGGCTGCTTGACAGATCGTGAGAGACTGCGCCGTCCAGCCCGGCCGCCGTCATCCCCCGCTCCTGGGGGGTCTTCTGTCTGACGCCGGGCTTCGCGGCTCGCCGGTTGCCGCCTTTCCTCTGCGGGAGGGTCGCCGTTCCCTTCTGCCTCTCAAACCTGGTGCTCCATCTGCCCCTGTTCTGCCCAGACAAAGAATTTGCTTTGTCTCTCTTAGAGTCCTGGCTGTTGGGGTCGGGCAGCTTGGACCGTCTTGTTTTTCCCTGAAAAATGAGACCAGAAAAAAAAAACAAGACACATTTGTAATCCTGTTATAGAGGCTGACTCATACTCTGACTGACATAAGATAAACAAAGATGGCTACTGAGGCATCAGCAGAAAGCCCTAGAGGAGACAATGTGTTTACTTGGTTCTTATTTTTTGGGGGGTTTTCTTCCCATTTCTCTCATCTGGGTTATTTTTTGTGGAGAGTCACAAACAATCACGTGATTCACCACGCAGACCAACAAAACCCACCTGCCTCTTTTTGGCAGGCAAACTCCACACTCATAAAATTTAGGTCAGGTGTATGCAACATTAAAATACAAACAGATTGTGTGTGTGTGTGGATTATTTTGGTACTGCAGTGACTGGAGCGAAGGAGAGCTGTGTGTTTTATTCAGACAAACTGCTAAGGAGCCATAATGAGAGTTGCTGCATGTTGGAACCAATGAGGGGAACCAATTAGGACTTGGACTGAGGTTAATTTTCCACTCTACTGTGCAAGACTTAAGGTAGCGATAAAAATAATCAGGAGCACAAAGCATACATTTTAACAAAATCCTTTGAAAGGACAAGAAAGAGAAAACCGAATCAAACCCGTCTTTAAATCCTCACCATCACAGTGTTGGCACACTGCAACGGCTTTCTAAAAATATGCACAAAAAAAAAAGAGAAAAGTAGTGAGTAGGCAGAAAGCTTTCAGACACTTCAAACCAATATGGTAGAACGAAGGCTCGCTCGCCCCCCACCGCTGGCATGCAGACTGCGGGGGGATGCTGGGAAACGGAGGCAGGCCAGCAGCTCTGTGGTCGGATCGGGAGCCAGATGATCCCCGGCCAACAGGAAAGCAGCTGCCAGCCGATGCAGGACGGTCAGCTGCTGCCGGCCGACAGCGGCCACTGGATCATCAGCGAGGTGTTGCAGGGCGGATCCAAACATTCACAACATACCGCAACTGTTTTATATAAAGATGAGTTTGCGCAGTTTCTCTCAGGAATGTTGTGAAACACTCAGTTTGAATGTTTAATTCATCGTATTAGGGCCCGTCACGATACATTTTCAGAAGTTACTGTGGTAAATGATAATAGTGTTGTTTTACGAGACCATTTCCAACCAATATAATGCAAATAGGTCCTCTCAAAGATCAAGCGTTCAACACTGGACCTTTTTAATTAAATATTGAAAATACATAATCACACCAACAAATAAAATAGTCAGTTGAGACCAATGTACCAGATTGAAGTCCATCATCCAGACTTTGGTAAAAAAAAGAGCAAGAAGAGAGAAAAACAATCATGCAAATGGAAATTATTGAGCTTGTTTTAATCATCTTAATTTATTATGGTATTAATTGACCTTTTGCAACAGGTTTAATTCATACATTCTGAACTTTTCGTCACATTACTGCAACAAACTTCAATACTTCTATTGGGATTTTATGTGACAGAGCAGCGAAAATGATACATGGTTTCCATTTTCTGTCAAGGAAAATCAGAAAAGTATGGCATGCCTGATTAAATTTCAACCAATAAACCAATATATCAGTGAATAATATATCAGTGATTAGACACAGGTGGATTCTGTTCACTAATTAGGTAACTTTAGACAGCCGTTTTTCTTCGATGTCAATAAAATAAATTGAAATTTGAAGTTTCAAACGTGACAAAATCTGGGAAAGTTATTGCTTAGAATGGTGGTTTAGCATATTCAGCATTCTTCAATCACAGCAAAAATTTAATTATGATTCATTTCCAAGTGCAAATTGCAGCAAAACGTTGACAATTTGCCTAAACCATGACTTCTGCTTTTAGAAGCAGCTCAAAATAATCCTTGTCTGGATTTCATTTTTGCAGAAGTTTCTTCTTCTTCATTTTTTTCAGCCACGAGAGAAAATCTCGTACATCCAGCACGCATGACCCACTTGTTGAAGTTTCAATTATCCTTATCAGCTGGCTTTCACGGCTTTTAATTAAAAAAAAAAAAAAAAAAAAAAAAAAAAAGAATCATTTTTTCAGTAAAAAAAAACAAACATAAACCCCTGCATGGACTGAGAAGCAGGCGAGGCAGAGACTTTATTTCCCAATTAAAAGTGGAGGGAGAACGAATCAGTGTCACCATCTGCTGGAGCAGGACTTGACAACGAGGGGGATGGGGGGTTGAGGACGAGGAAGACTCTGTGGTTTTCATCTGTCCCTTCTCTCTCGAGCAACAAAGGGATTTAATGAAATGCATGTGACTGAGTGTGTTCACTCAGGGCCGATGGTCTTTTAGCGTTCAGCATCAGGCGCACAGACTTGGTGCTGACATCTGCATAGCTGTCTGCCAACACAGTGGAATATACGGCTGACCTCCGCACTAAGGAGAGCGCTCTCTGCCTCCAGCTAAGGCTTACAGGGGGTTATGGAAAACTGATTCACCCTTCCTTTTAGTCAATAAAATAAACGACGAGTCGTTTGACATTTAAAGGGAGGCATTTCATTGTTTAAGATGCTAGATTTTATCCTGACTAAATGGAGAGGAGCCAAGGCTACGGTCAATTGAGCCTTGAGCTCTCTGATGAGCTTAGGGATTTAAACAGAAATGATCTCCAGCACTAATCTCCTCTGAAGACCTGGGAAGTCGGTTGTCTACCTTTATCTGAGGCAAAGGTCACGCAACCCTGCAAACCCTCAAAGCTCCGTCCACAAATCTACCCTCCACACTGGGGGGGAAATAATGCACCTTCCACACTTTTCAGGTCATCACATCCTCAGGTTTCAACGTGGTGAAGGACTCCAGGTTTTGTTTTTTTTTGTTTTTTTACAAGCACAACCTGAGAAGGCTGAGCCACTTTTCAACTTCAGCTCGTATCCAGGTCATGCTCTTTATAAACAAATAAAGCAGCAGATTCTGATGAAAAGGGATGCAAAAACTAAACTAGGAAGCACTCTGGGTATTCTAGGAGTTAAATGAACTTCCAGGCTCACAGCTCCAGGGTTATTAATTCATTTTCAGACCATTTTAAAATGATATGTAAAAGGGTGAATTT
The DNA here is from genome assembly GCA_903066825.1 of Alfaro cultratus. Taxonomy (NCBI): domain Eukaryota; kingdom Metazoa; phylum Chordata; class Actinopteri; order Cyprinodontiformes; family Poeciliidae; genus Alfaro; species Alfaro cultratus. Next base: position 23,376 of record CAEFZX010010446.1, read on the forward strand.
ATTGCTTGGATCAGTGAGTGCCTGTGAGACTGAAGGACTGTGTGTCTAACCAGGTGGTCAGCAGCGCAGGAGCACCACAGGGCGCTGTACTCTCACCATTACCTTTCACTCTGTACATTTGAAACTGCCAGCACAAGTCAGACTGTCATCTACAGAAATACTCAGATGAGACTGAGGTGTATCATTGATGGTCTAGAAGCTGAGTTGAGAGAGCTGGTGGATCACTTTGTGGTGTGAAAACAATCATCTCATCTCGAATGTAAACAAGACAAAGGAGGTGATTGTAGATTTCATGAGAAACGGAGTTAAAACAAACCCCATTTCCATTATGAGGGAAGAAGTGGAGGTGGATGAGGAATATAGACACATCAACACATCAGTGTGTTCATCTGGACAACAGACTGGACTGGAGACGCAACAGTGAAGTCGTCTATAAGAAAGTATAGAGCAGACTTTGATTCTTGAGGAAGCTAAGATCTGTCAAGGTGTGCTGCAGATCTTCTATAAGTCTTTTGCTGACAGTGCCATCAAACTCTAAACAGCCTGATAAAGAAAGGCTGGTTCTGTTCTGGGGACCACTGTGGAGAACTAGGAGATGATGATGCCAAGAACAAGTTTATATATATATATATATATATATATATATAAGAAAAAAGTTACAACAATAACTGTGTCTTCACTCAAAGGCTTCATCAGAGCCTGTGTAATCCAGATTGCTACAGGACATTCTTCCAGCCCAAAGTCATCAGCATCTACAAGAACTCTTTGAACAACCTTGACTAATATAACATTTATTAATTCCAGAAAGAAATTCAAGCATCTTCTAACTTAATCAAATTCAGACAAAGTGTCAGGGAATAGAGTGTGGATTTAAAATCGTGTTTCGATTTTAGGTTTTTCTTTTTCCAGAATTTTTCAAACCTGGAAAATACTGTAATCAATATTCCATATTTTCCCTGCCTGGACATGTCTGTCTATAAACAAAGCCTCAGATTGATAGTTTACTTCCTATGAAGGGTCTTAATCGAGTACTCAGAGTAACTGAATTACTTAATAAACGACTTCCCTATTAGATGTTTTTTTCTGTTTCCTGTCTTTGCTTTCCATTTTCTCTACTTGAAGGAGCCAGATGAAACAGCATGACAACAAACAGCACACAGCCCACTGTTGCTTCTGAAACAACTTCGTTTTCATTCAGCTTTCCACAATGAGAACCAAAAACGTACAGTTAAAACAAGAAGAACACTCTACTCTCTCTTATTTCTCTTGAGCGTTTGTGATAAATGACGACAGAGGCAAGGCTGACCCAGCAATAGTAACATGTTTCTGCTAAGAGCTAACATAAGCTACCGTTACAGTATAATAACTCACAGGGAGCTGAGCTAAACGCCAACGGCTAATCCAAACAAAATCAGACCCGTGTCTATAAAATAGTCAGTGGGGCTGTTTCTCACCTCTGGTGGGCCTTCTTCCAAGCTCCTAAGACTCCAAACCACAAGTCCCTGGATCAGGAGGATCATTAAAGCAGCGGAAATCACTAGTTTATACCGTCGAAGCAGCTTTTGGACTCGCACGCTGGCCACCATTTTTCCAGCACGGCACGTTCTGAGCAGAGCGTCCACGCGGGGTCGCTCTGTGCGCAGGGTGAGATTTCCGGTTCGTTTTAGGGATTCGACTGATTTGGCTCGGCTCACGAGCAAGAATCGGCTCTTCTGCTTCTCAAATGGTTCTTCACTCTTACAGCTGCATTAATATTAAATAACTGGATTGGGTTTTGTTATGTTTCTGTGTACTTCTTAGGGGACTGCTTTCCTCCGGTCTAAACTTAAACTATACCGCATGTTCTCTCAGTCTTTCTCCAAAAATATACAGTTAAGTAGAGTTGCAAACTTTTAAATGAAACTTGGAGGGAGACAAGTGGGGTGATTAGTGGACAAATAAATTTAAGACACAATGGCACTGTACATCTGTTCCTGACAATCAATTGTATGTAATCGCATTGGGGTTTCTTTAGCTTGTTTTACTATAGTTAAAGTTTTATTGCAAAAGTTACAAAAGTATTTCAAGTTAAATATTATCTAGATATTAATTTTTACAATTTCACTTGAAAACATACAGCCTGTGTTCAGTGGACCAAACTTATAAGGAACGACCCAGTGTTTCTTTTTTATAATTGGTTCGCAAAACAAAAGTAGAAAGTAAAAAATGAGGGAAATATTTTACTGTTTAAAATATTAAATGAGACACAGAACCAAAGAGACTTGAGGCTCTGGAACTGCATGTTGCAGACCCTTTATATAGCAGATGAAAAATGTGATCCTATCTCAATCGGGCTGAAGCTAGAAGTGCAACGGATTAATTTTTAATTCATTTTTAAAGTAAAACTTGATTATCTGAAACAACTGCAATTAAAAGAAAGACATTTGTAAAGGGCCAACACTTTTTAAAGCAGTTTTCCTATCAAGAGACTTGACAAAGCTGTGGATCTTTAACAAATAAAGTCATACCTGAAGACTATTGTTTGGTCTGGATTTTATTTTGGGGTGTCAGTGTAAAAGATTCTTACAATATTTTAGTCCTACAATTTGTTTTTTCTGTAGCAACTTTGAAAACCGTGCATTTTACCTTCTAGTTCAAAATCATTATAATTATTTTATTAAGTAGTGTGATTCAAAGTCAAGGTGAGCCATTTTTGCAATTCACTGCACATACTAAATAATTTGATATCTATTCAGTAGAATGTAAACACACACACCACTTCTTCCATAACCTTTAATGTGTTGATCTGTCAGCAGATCAAATCTACAGTTAATGGATTTCATGACAAATATGTAATTATTGCCTTCCCTTTATGGGAGGCTAGATCTCATATTCACTGGCAATATAAAATCTTTCCTTAATTCACATTTTTTAAAATATAATACAAGCAGTCCGTTTAGATAGAAATCCACTCATGAATACCAATGCTACATTTTTTTTATTTTTTTTTTGCTCTTTGTCTGCATAGAAATCCCCTCAGGATGGGACCCCCACGGTCTCCAGGGTAACGGGACTCAGCCCCAGGCACGTCGTGTGTTAACCTGCCGTAGTCTGGACGCCATTAATTAAACCGGCGGAGGAAGCAGCTCAGTAACTCTCTGTATTTACAAGCCGCCCTCTCTGTAATCTCATGCGCACACAGACACCAACTGAAACAAACCGCTCCCAAACAATCCCCGCATCATAAGTGTGTCGTATCAGTGCGTGAAGGCAGCCTCGTCGCCAGCCTGCTGGAGGGCGTCGGTCAGTGCGCTTTTTACGCGCTCTTATGCTGCGGCTTGTTCACCAGGAGGAGAGTCTGGGATCCTGACTTCCAGAGCGCATGTGTCCCCCCGCGGAGATGGCAGCCGTGAAGAGGAGCCGCTAAACTGGAGTTCCCCCCCTCTCCCTCTCTCTTTTTGTTTTCTTCCTGAGGTGTAAGATGAGAGCATTTGCACTGAGGCTGGCGAGCTCGGGAAGATTTGTGAAAGCAACTTTCATTTTCCAAGCAGAGGAAATGTCCACATTTGCAAGCCCGACCATTCCCTCCTCACAGCTGACCTCGGATCAGCTCACGGTGCTCGTTGCCTCCTGTAAGTAGATCATTAAACGCCAATCCTGTTCAATATTTACTTTTCATTACTTCGTCAAACAAGTTTCGAGAAGAAGAAAACATCCCGATGTTGCTTTACAATGCAGCGTCAAGATCAGTTATGTATTTCAGCTGCTGCCAATGAGATCATTTTATTTAAATCCAACTTGCTATCACACGTTGTCATGTGATTTTGTGTCTATTTTTTAATCGATAATTGTGGAACAGCTGAGCAGAGATGCACCAGTCAAAAAAATTTGGAGGGCTGACATCAGTTTTTGGTTTTATTTGAGGCATAAAAAGACATTGAAACAAAGTGAAACATAAATGCTCTGCATGTGTTTTTTTGTTTTGTTTGTTTTTACAGTAAATAGTAGTTTTAAATTAAACGAGGGTGTTACTACATTATTCAGATTTATGCATCATAGCATGTCCTGTCTACTCAAACATAACAAATCTCTTTCCAAAATAAATAAATAAATAAAAATACTAGAGGGGAAGTGTAAGGGGAATTATCTTTTAGGGATTTTTTATTTCTCTCATTCTTATTCTGACATTTTTCTGGACTTCAGAAGACATTTTCCTGAAAGTAATTGCTAAGGTCTGAAAGCAGCAGGTGCATTCATGGAAAGTGACTAGTAAGTAAAAGGAGTGAACTAGTAAACTGGTAAGGTAAACGTTCCTATTGAGTTCCGAAAAAAGGAGCAAACAGTTTTCGTAAAAAGTAATTAGTAGATTCCATGATACTTTCAGTACCACATCGTTCTGGAGAGTCACAGGTGAGTCACAGGTGAGTCAACAAAATTACCTGCAGGTTCCAGGAAAACTTCAGAAAATACCTTGTAAGTTCCAGAACATTTAAGTTTCAGGAAAGTAATGTTTTCCTTCTGGAGCATTTAATGAAACAAAAAATATAAGCAACTGACCCGGTGATCTCTGATTAAAGAAAATCTAATTAATTGCTCATTGTAAGTTGCGCCTCTGTCTAAAGTGAAGGTTTTGAATATCGATTCGTCCTTATTAGAATGTGAAACATTACACCACAATGTGTCCTCATAAACAAGCAGTAATTACTAATTAACTATTTCCCCTTTTCTCTTTTGGAACAGTTTCTTCTCTGGTGTTCTTTTGTGTCGTCATCGTGCTGCTTTCCATTATTTACCGCAAAGATCCCCAGTGCTGCAAACATGGCTCCTATCAGGACCCACACGCAGATATGGTGAGTTATTCAGAGAGGGAGCAAAAAAATAAATAAACACATGACACCTTGAAAAGTTTCCGTTGTGCTGAGCTTTCTTCTGAAGGTGATCTGTACGTTCAGTGATGCAGGACACCCTCACAAGAGAGAGAATTGTGTGTGCGGCACTGTTAACAAGTGTCAGATTACGTTTTGCCTGGCTGTTGCGAAAGGACCGAATAAGCTTGATATCATCGTTCTGCAGCAATGGATTCGCCTCAGTGTGAATTAACTGCCCTCCAGAAATATCTCACAGAGACTCGGTGATTCTAATGGAATTGGACAGAATTTGCTCTGCATACTGATGCAACTTCACCACCAATGTAATTAAATCAGAGCTAATCACTTCTTTTTTCTTTTTTTTTACTGACACTCTGTGTGAATATTCCAAGTGTTCAATCCCTCACATAAACTCAGAACGATTACGGTACAACTGCAAATGCCTTAAGAAATTGTGGTTGAAGTCTAAGGGAGGAAACAATGTGTCTGGTCAGGTGTGCCTTCATGCAAAACACCATGTGTGACAGAAAACTACAACAAGACTTTAACTTGAACACACCAACCCTACTGCGAAACATGCAAGTGGCGGCATTTTCCTGTTGTATTTCCTGTTGCATACAGTCAGAGCTACAATAAAATGGGTTGGACTGAAGCATAATTTTGTGTCACATTCTGCAGTCTGTGGAAAAAGTGAACATCAACATTCACTAAGAGTCTTTATCCAGTCTAACTGAGCTGGAGCTACTTTGCAAAAAAAAGAATTTGAAAAATTTCAATCTCCATATGTACAAAGCTGGCAATGAGAGACCTCAAAAGACTTGCAGCTGTAATTGCATATATTCCAACAAACTATTATGTCAGAAAAGATCATATATTTTTTATTTTTAGTTGTGAAAATTAACAAGTGACATTTTCATTCCTTTTATAGCTATTGTTGGTCTATTATGTAAAATACAAAAACAAAACAAAAAAAACACTTGGGATTGAGGTTCTAATTTGGAAAAACATATGAAAATGTTTGCCGGGTAACATGCTCGATTATCAGCTTGGTGCACCAGGAGGGTTACGTGCGGAAATGTAAACAGTTCAAAGATGGCAACCGTTCTCTCCACTTCCCTTTTCCTGACTTGGTTCTCATCTCCATTAGTCCCAGGGGTGAGGCTTGAGCACTATCTTTGGTCTGCAGGAGCACAAGCACATGCAAGACAGGAAGTTGTGCTCAGCCATGGTTTGGATTAGATAGATCTGCCGCCTAGCTTAAGGAACCAAGAGAGTCTAATTTACAGATCTAAACTGGCTGCTCTGGCCTCAAGTTATGTCCATACACACGCATACGATGAGATTTTGCTTTTAAATTATCATAAATCCTGAACATGATTAATCTATTTAGGACTTAGGAACAGAGATCGCTGTTGTCTGTTGGACTTATACTTAAGAAAAAGTTCAGAACAAACTGAAGCCCTCTTTCATTGTTTCTCAGAGGGATATTTTACGTCTTCAACTTCATAGCCGCATACCTTTCCCTGCTTCACTTTGCCCCATGAATAGGGGACAGACCTCACTGTGGGTGTTGGGGACACAACGGAGACAATGGATCTCCTTTAGTTTGAAGCAATAGGAGGAACAAAAAAAACAACAAAAAACGAGCCGCTGCTGGGATCCTCCCCCGACTTCAACACCGATTTTACACGGTTGTGCTTTTTCACACTGGCCGAATCAATGGCAGGCGACAAAAGGACAAACCTCCTTTTCTTTTTCCCCTTTCCTGAGGACGTTCTTCTACTTCTTTAAAGTACAAACGAGACCTCTGCCATCACCTTTTCCGAGTGTCCTCCGTTTCTTACCAATATGCTGAGGGGGGTCAAGCCAAAGGTCGCCGCTGTGCGTCTTTTTTTTTCTCTTCCCTCAGAAAATGATCAATTTAACACTTCAGAACAGCTAAATGCCATAAAATGTTGAAGTCCAGAAGAAGCCTATTGCTCCTAATACTCAGACTTAGTGTCACCCATGCAACAAATTGACATTGTTATGATCATGACATGCAGGGAGATAATGTTCACTGGAGTGTGCTTATTAACAGCTACCTGCCACAGCTACAAGGAGGACACTCAAAAGACCTCTTGGACCCTCCTGACACAGTCAGTACATCACATTGTTCTCCTCACAAAGGACACTCATTTAAACGCCAGGCAATTAACTTGCTTTTCTGTCAGCCTTTTTTTCCGCATCCCAGCGCCACATACAGTGAGACGCTGACAGGTCTTGTTGTTTAATGAAAGGGGTGTGGGAAGGAGGAGGTGCGGAAATCGGAGGGTGGTCATGTTGTTGCCTTATTGATCTAATAATTTATGGTGCTTCTAAACCGTCCCGGGCCCACAGGGATGAAACAAGGCATGAAAATTGGTCAATTGGGCTGAAGTTAGTGGGTCTCTGGCTAATCGCAGATGGGGAAACAACAACTAGTGAATACAGAGCCCCGTAAAAGTACGTTTACTCCTTGAACTCTGTTACTCTTGTCACGTTGCAACCACAAACTTCAACATACTGCATATATGTATTTTGGGGGGATTTAACAGAAATTAGCAGAGTTTTGCACAGGCAGACTAACATTTTTACTTGTGGTTTTGTTTTGTTGCAAAATATAGCTGCAGCTGAATCAGGACAAAGGTGGAACATCTGTCCACAGATTCTCATTTAGATTTAACTCTGTAATTTGACTGGGCCATTGTAACATTAACAGGGCTCTTCTAAACACTTAGACTGGAGCTCTAGTTGTATGTTTTGCAGCCTGTAACAGCTTTTCTTCCACCCATCTTCTCTAAATCTTTAATGAGCCTGCTCAAGAAAAACACTTCCCACAGCGGGATGCATCCACCACCATGTTTCACAGTGGGCATGTTGTGTCCAGGGTATTAAAAGTTAATATTTTGGCTCTGTCTGACCATATTACCTTTCCACACGTGTAGTGTTTCTGCTCCATTGCTTGTGGAAAACTACAAACATGATTCTCACTGTTTTCATTAACTAATGGCTTCCTTCTTCCCACTCTTCTCTTTTAGCAAGGTTTGTTAACTATATGGCTAAAAACTGACCTCTCGTCAGATTCTCCTACTTGTTCCATGTTTCTCTGCGGCTTCTCCAATAATAGTCTCCATTGTCTTGACTGCTCATCCGGATAATACTTTATACTTTCCTTGTTCTGTATGTCAGGTTATGCACAGGTTATTTCTGAATTAGGCAGATAAAGACAAGAAAAGCTTATTTGTATAGAACCATTCAGACAAAAGGGAACAAAGATTAAAAGACGAATGAAGCATCAAATAATAGCAATAAAATGTTCAGTCTTGTGGAAAAAAAGACAGAAACATTAGCATGGCAACATTTAACATTAGGTAACCTCTGGAGGCAATTGGTTCTATCAAATTTAAGGGTTAAGAGATTATAATTTTATAACAATTATAAAAACCACATGGAATATTCCTTCTCCATTACAATTCTGCTCTTTGCATTGGTCTATCAAATTACATTTCTGTAAAAAAACAACAAAAAAAAACATTTGAATTTGTGGTTCCCATGACTTAATTTGTATGAATACTTGTTCAAGACACCAGACCAGCTGCATCTTCTGAAGTCACTGCTGTTTGTTTCAGGATGCTCCCCCTCAGTACTACAGCAGCAGACAGACTCTGGTTGGATCTCCTTGTTTGGAGCAGACTCACATCCCTGAAGACAGCGTCACCCAGGTAATCCCACTTCTGTGCACGTATCATTTCTATCAAAAACAATCCTTTGCTGAAATCACTTCTTTGGCTCATAACTCAGTGCGTTTCATTTTAAAGTGATTGTTTTGCCTCAAGTGTCCAGTGTCCTCTGTGCTTCTCAGCTGCCGGGTGAGCTGTTCTATGTGGGTCTGCCCTCCAGCTACAGCCTGCCCACCCTGGAGACCACCCTGCCCAGGCTCCCCTCCTACGAGAGCGTCCGAAAGAAGGACCGCCAGCGGCAGATCCACATGATGATCGCAGACCGTTTCGGCCTCAGTGGACCCATTGTTACTGAGGTAGGGTGAATTAATTCAAGACCTCGCTGCAGCATCCGATACAGTCGCATATCCCGCGACGATGAAGCCCTTCGGAGACTGGTGTCGAGCTTTTTATTATGGGATTTACAATAGGTCATGCAACCAGACCTTGCATGACCTTCAGTCATGCAAGGTCTGCTCAATGTGTGGATTAGCACTAAATAAAGATACATTAAAGTAAGTTCTGTCACTGTTTCACTGACAGACAGTTCTGCTGCAAGAGATTAGACAGCAGTCGCATCGGGGTAATCAGGAAGGACGATCAGTGCCTCTGCATTGTGTTACCGCTTTTAGCATTTTACCTTGTTGATCTACGGCTGTGCTTTGGGTTCGCACAACGCTCCAGCAAACAAGGTAATGAGAAAAAGGCACATCGAACATAATTAGAGGCTGCATCCATGAGTGCAAACAGTGGCCAAGAAAGCACCATTGTGCTCCTGTCGTCTTCCCTCCTTTTTCTTAATCAGACTCTCCCTGACATGATAAACACATGAAAGCGAGTTCACATCCGCTGCTTTTTGCCCATCACAGCAGTGGTCAATAAAGAAGCAAATATCCCTCCCGCCTCCTCCCTCTTCTGGGCTGAATGTGAGCGAGAATTCAAATAGTGATGCCCACTCGTTGTCCCCCGTCTGTCCTGCAGCCTGAGGCAGGACGGCATGGAAACATTTGCAGCCTGGCGCATGTGTGTGGTGTGAGACAGAGTGCAGGGTGTGGGGTTGTTCGTGTTGCCTGAGGGTCCCAGAGCAATTAAAAGATAAGAGAACTCAGTAAGGCAGCGTGGATCTGCTCGATTTTATCAGGCAGATAATGAAGAGAAAAAGCACGTTCCAGCCAGCTGGAGTGGGACCGGATTAATTGGTAATGTAAATACAAACATGTTCCTTTTATTCTTTTAAAAATAGGCTTCAAGCTCTGCAGGCCACAGGATGTTCTCTCACTCCCTTTTCCCCCACAAACATGAAATTCAGGAATTTAATCAGTAAATGTGATTGGGTCCAGCATCTGTATATGGTCCGTTCTTTTTATGTTTATGAATATAACTTTATTGGCACAAAGCAATGATGATGATAGAGAAAGCAAAGTTATGTGGACACAATTTAAACCAACTCCAAAGACCACAATCTAAACTTTTACTATAAATGTGTATCCCTTAGATAGCATCTCAGACGACGCCTGCGTTTTAGTGTTTTTTATAACATACAAATGCAGTGGATGGAAGTAGCTAAAAATCCCTCTATTCTACTGACTCAGTTTTTTTTTAACTCACAAAACATTAATAGGACTTAAATCTAAAAAAAACAAGCCCCATCTTCCAGCAAAAACTTATAACATCAGTAATAAATGGAGCAACAGTTTTTAGAAACATTGATTATTTAAGGGCATAATTGTGTGGATTTTTTCTGAAAACTCCAATCAAATGGAGGCCACTAACACCACTGGGAGTTATTCAATTACCTTTGTGATTGTCATCAGACATCAGCAGTTTTTAGATTGCTGTCAGTGTGTATTCGTTTCAGGTCACTAAAGTCCCCAGTGCGTAATGACTTCTTCTTTGTTTTTGATTAAAATCTTCAAGAGTATTAACTGTCTTCAAGGTAAAACCTTAAAGACTACTTGATGCTTTATCAATCAAAGATTGAACTCGTTTTCCTTTAATTAGCTCTGACTGGTGGTTGGTCAAACACTGACAACTTGAATTCCCAAATTTCCCCACCTGTAAATGTATCAAGAAACAGGATACACTATTATTTTGAGCACAGAACAAACCCCAAGTATTTTCAGTGAAAAGTAACCAAAATCTGTTACCTATTACCTAAAAAGATGTTATTTGGAGAAACAAGCCACAGACCTCCTCTGTCATTTGTGATCCATACAGTCTCCTCCGTCGTATGAAGAGAGCATCCGCCAGTCTGTGGAGCTGCCGTACGACATCCTGTCATCGGACCTGGATGATCCTCCTCCTCAGAGAGCTTACATGAGTGCGAGCCCAGGTTACACCACAGACAGCACCGTTCTACCTCCTGTATGATGCTGAACAAGTCCTCAAGCTGGCGAAAGAATGCAAAGGGAAGGTGTACCTCAGTTTCTGAAAGAGTTCAACAGAACTTTCTGATCCAGTTACCTCAAACTGAGCCAAACACCCAACCCAAAGAGGAGCTGCAAACCATCTAATCAGAGGCACATATGAATACTTCAAAAACACTGAGCATTCAAAAACGAAGGTGGCTGGGACATCTTAACGAAGGAATCTTAACAAAACATATTAATGACAGTGGTGTGTGTGTGGTTCTGTTCATAGGTTTGGGGTTTTTTAAAAAAATTTTTTTTATCATAAACCATAAATGAAAACACATTGTATGTTTTTATTCAGATGTGCTGTAAAGCAGATATTTGTTTGTGTAGCCAACCACCAGTGAGGGAGACAAAAGGTCCCAAACACAGAGTTATTTCCACTTTTAAGAAAGTTGAGCTAAATGCTCTCAAAACTTTATGTTCACTATAAAAGTGGGAGGAACAACTCAAACCCAGAGAACAAATGAACAAGGATCCAGTTTCGTAAAACTCAGTAAAACACAACTTAAAATAACAGTCTGGGAATCGTTCTCTATAGTCACCAATCAAATAGCATATTTTCCAGAGGGAAACAAAAGTAAAGAAATGGAAAATACAATATGAGCAACTCACACAACTTAAATACAAAAATCTAATTCTTACACTTCCCACTGTGCAACAATATCTGGCTTTTTTGTTTTCATTTACCTCACTGTGTGTTCATGGCTTGGTTTAATCTTGAACTCATCCTGTACCGTATTTATTGAAGAACAATAATTTGCCTCATGTTTCTATTTTGTGGAAATGAAAAAATAAACAGTTTTACTATTTTGATGATGGGCTGTCATAATTTTAAGTTTCATATGATTATCAGAGAATAAAGAAAATCCATGTGCACAAGAAAGCCACAGTGTAAAGAGATTTGTCTGTAAAATCCAAATTTACAGGTGTGAGACTTTAAAAGGAGGAGAACGTTTTAAACGTAAGCTGAACGGAGGTTCTCTGAGGAAGAAAAAAAAAAACCGCACTAATCGTTTTGCTCCGATCATGAAGACTTCTCTTGTGATGTGGATGGGTCACAAAATAATTGCTTTGTGTTTTGTTGTTCAATATTAATAGGTGAAATTTGGCTTCAATTGTAATGAAAATTCAATCCAATTCCCCAAAACATTTTGCTAGGAACTCTACCTTTAATATTTAATAGTGAACTTTTTCACATTATGCCGTGTTGCATCAACAAACTTTTTTTTTTGTCTGTTTTATTGGGATTTTATGTGACCAACAGAAAGTAGAGCTTTATTGTGAAATTGTAGGAAAACAATATATGATCCTGAAAAATCCTTGCAGAGACAAATCTGATAAGTATGGCATACACTTCTTCCAGTCCCATTTATACTTGTACCTCTAAATAAAAATAATGGTGCAACTGATTATAGTTCAACTAAAAGAAAAAAAAAACAAAACAGCACAGGCGTGTTTATTTTAATATCCAGTTGCATGGAATAAAGAAGAGTTGACGCAAATTTCAGATCTGCAAAGCAGGTAGCAGACTTTCAGCTTTAATTGGACCAAAAGGTGCTTCTAAAAAGTATTTGCTGACAGTTCAAGTCACACAAAAAAGCACACCACAATTTTCAGATTTTCATTTGTAGGAAAATTTGAGAAGCATGTGTCATTGTCTGTCCACTTTACAGTTGTGTGCCACTTTGTGTTGGTCTGTCACATAAACCCCCAATAAAACACATTGATGTTTGTAGTTAAGACTACAAAATGCAGACAGAGGATGTAACACCATGTGTCATATCTTATAATTGTTCACTGGGCATTTTAATCTCATTAAATGGTTAAACTAAGTTGTTTATAAAGATGCTTAGAATAGTAATAAAAAGCCACTCATTTGTTTTCTGTTATTATGTTTTCAACTCAACACCAACTGAACTAGCCAAAACAAACAAACAAAAAAACATTACTGACTCACTCCCAGGGTTTAAAATATCTAGTAATGTATGGATTGAAAGGTTTTTCTTTTTCAGCTCCTTAAGCTTTGTGAACAACAGCATCATTATTTCTCCAGCGTGACTCAGCGCTGTGCCAATTGGACAGCCGCTTGCGTCACTCACGGAGAAAACCGAACTTCCCCGAGCCGCCGACTGCCAGTTTGGTATGTAAACAAGGTCAGACTCTGCAGCACACAGACTAGACTTCTTCCCGAGCCGAACCCTCCTGAGCCGAACCAAGAAGAGACCCAACAAAATCTCCCGAAATCTCAATTTTAGGGTAAGCTGCGCTTCAGCGATTCGTAAAAACCAGCGAGGTTTATCTGCATGACGCACTGCAGGGGTGAAATTGTGTGGCGCTGCCAGAAAGAAAAACGCGTTTAACGGGACTCTATGACAGTGGAAAAACAAAATAAGTGTGTGAAGAGAGTTACTGGTGCTTTGGTGCAGATCTGCTGCAAAGTCGCTCTGCGGCTTTGTGTTTACTTCTTGCGCAGTCATCAGCTGACCTCAAACTGGGTCGGGGCTGAAACTGCGTGGTCATGGTCTCCTACAGTATGAATAAGATCACCGGATGCGCTGCATGCATTTAAATCAAAATCTGGTATGTTTCTTAACCGTGTGAACCGTCACTTATTCTAAAATGAAATGTTTAATTTTGGGAAAAAAAGCGTAATTCAACCCTAATTTAGATAGTCTTCTTTATCCTAAGGTTTTGTTGCTGCATCTTAATAATTGAGCATGGGGCTGGACTATGTGAGCCGCAATGATGGCTTTCTGATGCACAATCTGACTGCTTTGTATTGTTCTGCAGATTGTGGGAGGATGTGAGTGTGGCATAAACAGAGAAAGTGTAAGGATTTCAGACAGAGAGAGGACCTTAACAAGGACACAACCAGAGCAGGCCCGACATATAAGCAAACTTTGCGCTGGTTTGGAGTTTGGAAAGAGAACAGATTGACACATTCAGCAATTGTACACATCATTAGAAAAACTTGAATAGTTTGAAAGTTATAGTGAACGGAGGGAAACTGATTTTAAAAAAAATCCTGAGTTTTCTGGTTCCGCTCTGGTTAACAATGGTTTCTGGCTGGATAGCTTATTTTCCAAACTATTTGCACTTCCTTGAGTTTGTTTACTTTGCAGAGGTGCTCTAAGGCATTGCTGTTGTGATCATGCTGTGTAGAAAGGTGAAGTTTCCATCACGTGTCATAAGCTCCATGCTGATGTTTTGGCTGTAAACATTAGCTAACCTCTTGCACAAAGTCCACCTCCTTCAAAGAAGCATTCCTGATTTGATCTTTCCATGAAGAATTAATTCTGTCATGAGGAGAAATGCGATTTAAAAAAAAGTATTTTAGGGTTAGGGTTTCACTTAAAATGTGACAGGTAAACTGGCCTAAGGTTGACCAAACCATTCAGATTTTTAACATTCCCTTAAAAACTGGTTATTCTTCATGTCAGGGCAACAGCACAGGCTGGCAAACAATAAATAATAGAGGTCGTGCTTGTTTTTATTGGACCTACCCGTGATGCTTTCGGGAAACATTATTTGCTTACATCTGTCATTGCAGGAGACGGGCACAGACAGCAGCCAAGATGATGCAGTGTTTTCACTTCATGGTCGAGCCGGCCAAAAACCTGACAGCCAAGATTAAGGTCAGCGTTTTTTCTTCAACATGTTTAATGTTCAAACTTCTTTTTTTTAGGTCACATTGTTACTTAAGTAGATAATTCATTGTTATCATGGCCATCCAGGATGTGCACCTTGCTTTTATTTTTTATAGAAAAGAGCCAGTTGGATGTCTCTGCTAACACCATTAGGGCCTTGATGTGCATTTTGATCAGTCTGTGCCACTGCCTCCTCTCCAGATTGACATTATTACTTTGTAAAGCACTTCTGGACGAGCACTGGCATCCTCAATGTGGGTCTTGAAGCCTCACTCTCATTCCAATGAGTATCTAACAGAAACCCCTTTGTCTGTGTTTTTTTTTTTTTTTTTTTTTTTTTTTCTGACAGGAGTCGAACAAGAGAGCAAAAAGAGAGAAGAAGGAGCCTCTGGATGAGGATCAGCTGTTTGTGGTGGAGCTGGCTAAAGACCTGAGCCGGGTCTGCCAGGTACAGCTTCAACATGAAAGAAGCATATTTGCAAGAGCAATCTAGAGTATTATTTTCTTGCCTCAACTTCTCAGAATATTTTTATCTATCTAAGCTGGTTTTTTTGTCTGCGTTTTCTTTTGTTTCTTTTACTTTCTTATTCTGTAACGTCACACGGCCCTACGCAGCTAATTGATTCCTAGTCCGACAGGAAAGCCGCCGTACAAAATAATTACGTTTTTCTGAATAAGAGAATTATCTGCTGTCTTTCGCTATTGTGTTTTTTTTCTCTCTTTTTGTTAATTCCTGCAGAGGTCAGAAGTCCTGGAGCACATCTGTAACCAAGATGACGCTTGGTCGTCTCTTCTCTGCCGATTCTTCATCCTGCAGTCGGCATCCATGCTGGAGAACAAGGTGCCAAGCCAAGATACAAAAAAAACCCCAACAACGACAACATATCACTTATTTAAAAAAATGATAGGGGTATGAAAGCTAAGGTGTGTACCTTAAGGTGAATTTCTGTGTGCAGAAGACACTGATGCAGACTGATGGCTGGCCAGAGATGGATGAGGGCAAGCAGCCTGATCTGATTAACGGACAGGACCTGGAGCGGGCCAAAGCTGTCATCCTTAACTGGATCAAAGACCTGAGGGCCCAGCCTGAGGTGGGAAGCTTAAGTATGCCACTAAACCCTTCCTGTTGTACTGGACCTTCAAAATAAAAGCTGTTCTTTCTAAACATGTGAATGTGCAGCAAAGCGTGTGGCCTGGAGAACCAGTCGCCAAGATGCTGGAGGACCTCCAGTCAGCCTGGCGCTGGGGGCGTGCGCCCAATCTCCTGACCGCGATGGAGTTGGTTCTGTGGACTTTAGTGTCACAGCGACCTGACAAGGTAACAGCTTGTACTGTGAATATATGTGAGTATACTGAACATTTTCTGGGCCAAAAATTCAATAACAAAACCCCCTTTTTTTTTTCTTTTTTTTTTGCAGGACACCATCCCACAGCAGTGGCTTTTGTGGAAGCAGAGAACTCACAAGATCGGTTTGTAAATCACTCCAGAATTCTTTCTGATGCAGTTTAATGAAAGGAAATGTTCGTTTTCATCAGTTTCATCGTTTCCCTTCCAGGTGCCATATCCTACATTCCTCAGCCAGGTAAATGAGACCAAGAATATCAAAGTACTCTTTGAAATTTGTCTGGCAAATCTCTTCAAGACATAAATCAAAACAGCTCAAATTTATAGATTTGATTCGATAAGTTACAGATTATTTAATAGAAACAATTCCCAAGCAACACAGGAGTTATATTGCTATTATAGTACAAGTACGATGAAAATATTTTTTTGCTCCAAAAAATCAGGAAACGCTTACAGGATTTATCCTTACAGTGACACAGGAAACATTGCTTACATGTAGAAATCTGTGAAATATTGCTATTAACAACATCTAGCACTCTTATTGGAACTCTTAAGATAGAAATTTATTAAAGGGATTAGCACAGATTCAACTTTATCGCATGAGCATGATCCAACAGTTACATAAATAGATATTAATTTGAGTAAATTTTTTCAGAGGAGGATAAACAACCCATGTCAGAAGAACTCATGTCAGAAGTGCCCTGACATGGGTACTTAAGTTTAAAACGGGTTAATTAGGCAGCCTAATAAAAATGAGAGTTTTTCCTATGTGAGAATTATTTTCTTAATCCTCTCAAGACTTTAGACCACAATGAAAGAACAGACAACCATGATCTCAAGAGATCTATTTGTTTAAAAGAGCTCTCTTGCCCCTTAAGGGCCCTGGTACACTTTGTTTCGAAGCAGCTAATTGGATGAATTTTAGTTTGAAAACTCAAATGTTTTCAAGAAATTTTCCTGACATAATAAAAGTTATGTTCATGCTGAGATAAATCTTTTTTTTTATTGTTCTTGTAGTGTGGGACTGGATTGGAGATGCTGCAGGTACTTGAACATGTTTCCTGGAAATATTTTGGTCAGTCTTCTGAGTCGTCTTGATATTCAAACCGTCTTCCTTCCCACCCAAAGTGGAGGTAACTCTGGATCTGGACACAGCCAATCCAGACCTGCTCATCTCTGTTGACGAGAAGAGGATGCGCTGCGGCTTCGAGCGGAAAGATGTTCCCAACTACCACCAGCGTTTCGACGGGTGGTGGTGCGCCGTCGGTGTGCACGGCCTGGGCTCCGGCCGCCACTACTGGGAGGCGGAGGTCGGTGAGCGCGACTGGCGGCTGGGCGTGGCCAAAGAGTCGGCGCTGAGGAAGGGCTTCAAGTCGCTGAACACTGACACCGGGTACATGACCCTGCGGCTGGAGAGGGGCACTGAGCTTAAAGCCCTGACGGTCCCCTTCACCGCCTTGCCATCCGGCCTGATCCCCCGTAAGGTGGGCATCTACCTCGACTATGACAACGGCCAGCTGTCCTTCTACGACGTGGACAAACACTTGCACATCTACACCTACAATGAGACCTTCACCGAGAGGCTGTTCCCGTTGTTTGGTACAGTGGAGATTGTTAGGGATCTCGTGATCCGGTCTCTAGCAGCTAAGACCCACTGTCTCTGCCCCACATCCTGCCTGTGGGCCTAGGTTCCTCACCCCCCCACCACCACCCACCAGTCGGCTTTTCCTATATGAGCCAGTAAGTTAGAGTATAAGAACCCGGAATAGCGGTGAAATCCTGATATAAATGACCACTCTGTATGTTGCGTCTGCTTTAATGTGATTTCTGCTGCTATTTTCTCAACATAGAGTTAGAGCACCACCCTGTGGTCTTATGTGTTTTTAGACATTTAAGCAGAAACTCCGATGTAAAAATCTTCTGTAATGTGCAATACTAATATGATAACAACAATGCACTTCTGTGAATAAAGAATAAACCAAATTCAGTTTTAATTGCGCTGTTTATTTCTCCTTTAAGCCTTAAAAAAAAGGATCTTTAAATTACTGAACTTATTTATTTTAGGCACTGTTAGTTACCGTTTCCTTCCCATTCTCTTCTGATATAACATCTGTTATCAGAATTATCTAGGGGAAAAAAGAAGCGCCATATTCATGTAGAGTCCAAGCCTATTTACAATTTTAATACAATCCAATCTATTCAATAATACTAAATTAAAAACTGACGGTGGAGAGCAATATGATAGATCTCTGAGTTTCTACCAAGTTACTTACCATCGAATATTTCTGATTTCTGTTTTAGAGTATTCTTGTTTTGCCTAAAAGATGGTTGTGTCTGCAAATACCAGTAGATCAGCAGTTCCTTAAATAATCAGATAAGCCTGTCAGATACCAACAGCGCTCTCTTTCCTCATTCCAAATGCATTTAAAACAGGGAGGACACGACATCAGATTTTCTAATATCGTGCAGCCAGAGTAGAGTGTGAGCCAAGCCTTATTATAATTTCCATATGTAGTATTTTAACTTTTGAACATTTTAAGACTAATGAACAGTCACATAGTTTACTCTAACAATGCTTTGTACAACAAAATAGCCATTTTGTCATTTAGAAACTAACATCAATCTGTAAGTGATTACTGAAGTATTTTATCATCTACAATTTACACTAAGCCCAACTTGTTATAAAATTGAAATACTTACACCAAATAAAGCCAATTTTCTTAGAATTTATCCGAGTGTAACATAAAGCTGCCTTCATTCATTCATTTTGCAATCTTTTTTTTTATTAATGTTGAAACTTGACTGAAGTGCAACAAACAGCAACCTATAAATCACAGTAGGTCATTGTGTGTGTGTTTTTTTAATTTTATGAATGTACAACAAATTCATGCAACAGGAAACAAGGGTCAAGAATGACGACAGGTAATAAAAATTTCAGGTTAAAAAGACGTGTGTCTTAGCAGGTGCACCCAGCTGAACCAATCAGAGCTCGAGTTCACTGTTACCAAATATATCACAGCTGACGGTTTCTTTATTTTCGGTTAAAGTTGAAAATCGTCAAAGTAAATAACTTAATGGCTACAATACATAAGTACAATGAGAACAGATAATTATTATTAATACTTTTATTTTCCCGTCTCTTTTTCCGACTCAAATGACGTAATAGGTGTGCGACGACGAGAAAGTTGTCTGTGGTCAGACGAAGGATGTCAACAAGTTTAAAACAGGCTTTAAAATCTCACTTTGGCTTCGACGGCTTTAGGTCTAAACTTCAGGAAGATGTTGTTAAGACTGTCGTTAGAGGTGAGTCTTAAAAAAAGTGTAGTTAATTCATATTTTCTGCTCAGTTTTTGTCTGCTCTCTGCCCTAGCAGCAGAGTAGCAGCAGTGCTATCCCATTCAGTACATGTAGCATTTGAAGCAGGCTGCGAAAGGAAGTCAAACTGTCTTTCATTGTTAAAAATGTGACCTTTTTTTTTTGTCTTGTTTTAGGTCAGAGGGATGTGTTCGTGTGCATGCCAACCGGAGCAGGGAAGTCTCTGTGCTACCAGCTGCCTGCAGTCCTGGCTGAGGGTATTACTCTGGTTATATCCCCGCTAATCGCTCTCATTCAGGTCAGACTCTTCCCTCTCCTCATACTGATTCTGCAGAGCAGTCTGTGGAAGCTCTGTCTGTTGTTCACAGTTCAAAACCAAAAGACAATCTCAACAGGTTTCTGTAAGTTCTGTCGCACAACAAAAACAATACTACAGAAAGTTATTGCTGTTGTACTTTCTGAAATGCCTCTTTAAGAGGAAGAATAGAATGTGATCATATACAGAGCCTTGCTGGTCACCTTTTTGATTAACTATCTACAATGTAACATCTACTGCAGTCTAACACCCACTTCTACCCAATAAAAGTTTACTAAGGAAGAGTTTAATTGTCTATTTATTGCATGTGCAGTGATTTTGGTAGGTTGATAGTTTAATCCTTTTATCCCTAAGGAATTCTGTTTTCTTGGGTTTTCTGTTATTTTGTCACAGCGCATTGGTTCAACTTTTTCTGTGAAGCCTCTCAAACTTGAATGAATGTCCCTGTTAAAATAACTAGCTTTTTGATATTGAAAAAAACATGCAATTTAAAGGATGTTTTTCCTATTAAAACAAAAACACAAAAAAATATTCAGTTTTATTTAGTAGAAATCACATTTGACTAGACAGTACCCACTTTAGCTGATATAGTTCTTCAAAGTTATTAGATTTTCCACTGCCTCATTCTGGTAACTACACAGATTTTCTTAGATTTTCTCCTAAGACAACCAGGTCATTCACTTAACCAACAAAGTTAGCTCATCTTTTTCAATTTTAAGATAAACGCAGATTAAATTGACAGTATCGATGTGGGGTTTTGCTTCACCTTACACACCCCTGATATTTTATTCGAACTGCACGATATTCTCCAGGACCAAGTGGATCACCTGAAGGAGCTCAACATCGCCGCCTGCTCCATCAACTCCAAGCTTCCGGTGGGCGAGCGCCGTCTGATCCTGGCTGATCTGGGGAGCAAGCAGCCCAAATTGAAGCTACTCTACATCACTCCAGAGATGGTGGCCTCGCCCTCTTTCCAGCCCTGCCTGACGGGCCTGTGTTCCCGCGGCCTGCTGTCCTACCTGGCTGTGGACGAGGCTCACTGCGTCTCCCAGTGGGGCCATGATTTTAGGCCAGACTATCTCAAACTGGGTGAGCTGCGGGCTCGCATACCAGGAGTTCCCTGCTTGGCGCTGACGGCAACAGCTCCCAAGAACGTTCAAGAAGACATTGTTCAGTCGCTTAAGCTCCGCTGTCCGATGTCTTTCGTCACGCCCGTCTTCCGCAGCAATCTTCATTATGACGTGATCTTCAGGGATCTGCTGCCGAACCCTTATGGTCACCTCCATGCCTTCATCAAAAAAGCTCTGACTATGGACAATGGATCTGTTGGACAGGTTTGTAAAATAGAGCTTTGAGTGAGTATATTAACCTACTGCACAAACTTGGTATTATTTACCACAATGGAAATGATATGAAGCGTCTTTGGAGTCTTTTGGTTCACGTTGCGCTTTTATGTCTTCCACTTAGAAAATAGAAATGCTCAGTTTGAAACTTGTTTTGAATATTTTTATTAAAGAGAGACACGCTGAATCAAACAAAGAAATGCGCACTTGCCTTTGAGTTATTTTATTACAAGGCAAAATGAGCAGTGATTCCTAGAGATCAAGCTAAAGAGAGAAATGAAACTTAAAACCATTCAATTCTATTTAATATGTTAATATGTCTTCAGTCACGTACACACAGTACTTCCCGTTCAGCTACCTCTTCTTAGGGAGTTTTTTCCTCATGCTTATAACAAAGGAATCTCAGTTTGCTCATCTCTGGGTCTGCAGCTGTGGCCTTGCTTGTTATCAGTTCTGTTTCTACTTGTAAATAAGCCAACGTTTTTAATTTGTCACAACAAGTTCTTAAAGTCTTGATCTGTGAAGACAGAAAACTCTCTAAAGCTTTTTGGCAGAAATAGACAGATGTAATATTTTTTGCCCCCCCATCTATGAGAATGATTATTCTCGCCCAGCTTTTATTGCTTTAACTCTGTTGTCCAGAGTTAAAGCAATAATATGCCACAGCTCCTAATTGATGCTCTAGTTTTCTGCCTATATGTATTTAAATCAGATACAAATTAGTCATTTCATACATAATGAGTTTTTTTTGTTTTTTTTTACGCTGTTTGTGTTCAGGGCTGTGGGATTGTTTACTGTCGAACCCGGGAAGGCTGTGAAACGGTTGCTTATCAGCTGAACAAGCTTGGAGTCGTAGCGAAGGCTTATCACGCAGGTAAGATGTTTAAATGTGTCTGAGGTTTTTAAACCTCACATGCATTCTGGGTTTCAAGTGACAAGACCCGGGACTTTTGTAGGAATGAAGGCAGTAGATCGCACAGAGGCACAGAACGAGTGGATGCAGGGGAAGGTGCTGGTTATTGTTGCAACCATCAGCTTTGGCATGGGAGTGGACAAAGCCAATGTCAGGTAAGGGAGCAAATATCCTGCTTTTGTTTTTCCTGTTCTCTTATTTTTATTTTGACACGCATGCTGATGTTATTGCAGATTTGTTGCACATTGGAACCTCGCAAAGTCTCTGGCGGGTTTCTACCAAGAGTCCGGACGAGCAGGTAGAGACGGTCTGCCCTCGTTGTGTCGCACATATTATAGTCGGAAGGATAAGGAGCAGCTAAACTTCCTCATTCGGCAGGAAGTCACCCGGAGACAGGTCAGATTAGCAGCAGAAGAGCTTTAGAATAATGAAGCGTTATCACCAAAACATTTGCCTGAAGGTTTCTTTTATTTCCTTTAGGAGAAACGAGGCTCTTTTAAGGAGACTGACAAAGCAACCCTCACGGATTTGGAAGCCATGGTTTTGTTTTGTGAGCATGAAGGGTAAGAGACGTATTCGACGCACACATCCTTTAGAAACAACTTTTTTATTGTATAAAAATCACTTTCACTACATTACAATACAGTAAAAATCTCATCAGTATACTTGAGCTCATTTAACAGTTTCAGATAGAAACATTATTCCCTTCTTTGAATATCCAATTTTCAATTTCAGAACAGCAGGGGGCAGACTTGCACTCCTATTCCCTGCTTTCAATGAGCACTTTAAAGGCAAATTTATTTTAGAGGCAAATCGCCTAAAAATCTCAGAAATATGAAGCACAGTTAAATTTATAGCCATGCCTTAGCTATTTTTAGTTTTTAATGCAATTTTGAGCCATGAGGGAGAGACTTTCAGCTGCTCCCATTCATTGTTTATTGTGTTATTTTTTACACCACTGATTATTGAGAGTAGCAGATGTCATGTCCGTGATAGTTCTAGTACAAAATGAGTGCATCAGTGTTTAGGTTTAATTGTATAACGTTTTTTGTCAAAAATGTTCCCTCACCACAGATCTTCTAAATTCCTCCATAGCATGTTTTGTTTGTGCTCTAATCTGTCGCTTTCAGATGACATTTCTCCTGGTTTCCTCTTCCTCACTGAAAAAATCACCACATAAATCTTCACTTTATGAGCTTTAATTGGAACAAGAGACTTTGCTATCTGATCCTAAACAACTTTCAGCTTTGTTCCTGTATTGCTCACTGTATTTACTTGCTTATAAAGTTAAAACATCAACTTTCCGTTCTAATATTCCTCACAGAGGCATGATACAAGGTGAATATAAATCTTTCTCAAACAAATATGGCTTTCCGCTCAACTAACACTCAGCAGCTTGTTGTTTTTTTAAAGACCTGTAAGCCTGTATGGTGCTGCGTATTTGTTTATAAGTCAGTTGTTTCCGGCCCTGCCTTCTCCTCATGTTAGATGAGCTGTTGTTGCTCCGCAGGCAGGGATGCTCCAAAGGAATGCTGCTTCTCCTGAAAGCCTGGCAGCATTAACAGGTGTGCTTTGTTAGTCTAGAACGCAATCCAAGAGTTTGTTTTGTTGTGCTGTGGCACCGCCTCCTTTCTTGTGCACACACTGTGCAGCTTATGTCTGAAACCCAGGCAGGATTTCTAAGCACTGTGGTGAGCAGATCGGCAGGAAAAAAACCTGTTGGAAAGTAAAAATGTTCCCTTAGACGTCAAGCTTGTCTTGTTTGGACTTACAGCAGCAGCAGCAGCAGCAGTGGCTCACGCATGTAAGCACCATCATGAGAATCACCATAACTGTTGGAAAGTTATATATTTTAGTATCTTTTAAAAATTCTAAGAAATGTGTTTTGTTTTTTTGTTTTTTTTAAAAATGAGGCATGACTCACAGATGAAGATTAGGAGGATGAAGAAGCCTCCCAGCTCTAGAGGGTGGGCACTGGGCAGACTTTTAAGCTTGAGCAGAACATTGTTCAGGAGACCCACGGTCTCCTCTCTGGCATTCATCGTGCTGAGGAGAACACAGAGCACAAAGGACATATCTGAGTCACATTAGTGTGTGTCTGCTGTCAGTTTCTGTCCACTAAGGAAAAGGGAACCCAGGAGTTTTACTGCCTGTGTGTCTGAAAGTGAATCTACTTCTAAAACAACACTGGGCAGATTTAAACCCAAATGTAACCTGCAACAATAATCATACCCATTTAACTTTTTTACTATTATGTCTTCTTACATCCACAAATGTCAGCGGTGTGATAGAGCAACAAAATTGGTTTATCTCTCATAAGTGGAAGAACCACAAGAAAGTTGTGTGTTTTTGTGACTCTGATACCTCCAATTAAAAACCAGTGCAACCAGTTGCCTTCAGAAGTCACCTATATAGTTATGTGAAGGGTACTGAAACTTTTGCTCAAGCTGTAAACATGTATTTGATCAATTATTGCCACAGATAGCTTCTTAAATGATTTAGACTTGGACTTTAACTAGGCTACTCTAATACATGCATACATTCCTTGTAGTTTTGGCTGAATGTTTGGTTTTGTTTGGCTGGAAGGTGAAACTCCACCCCAGTGGTGTGGGTGCTTATAAGACATTGTTTGCTCTGGTTTTGTTTAGAGTAACAAAAATACTTGTTTAACTTTTCAGATTTCTATGCGAAGGACATTTTTAGGAGCCATGTATCAGGTTCAGTTGCGCTCTGCTTTCAACACAAAATTAAAAGAACAACAAATAAAATCAAGCTTGTTGTTGTAATGTCAGAACACATGGAGAGATTCAAGAGTTAAGAATAATTTTGTAAAGTACTTTATAAGTTTAGCCTTTTCTGCCCTGTAGTTTCACACTGTAATGAGCGTAATGGGAGGTGGAAGCAGATTCCAGTTGTTTACTGTTGACGGTGTTGCCGTGTTCTTGCTGAATTGCTCACATGGGTGTGACGCTCTATTTGCTTTTGTGGTTTTAGATTTACATTACAATTTAAACGAAACTCTACAATTATTAAACTTACATGTATCGAAGAGCTTTAGCTGAGTATTTTCATGGCTGGGGACACGTGATCATTGAAAACACTGAGAAGCTGGCGTTGCTTAAGTGACTTTAAGCACAAGCATATGTAACTCTGGACAGCATGTACCAAATATAATCAGAAACAGCCCTGAGCAGAGCTATCCGCATGAGTTTACTGTAATTTTAGACTTTGTACTTACATTTTGTTAATACATTGAAGCTAAGTCAAATTTGTTCTTTTCACTCCAAACTTTTACAGACTGGATTAACTTTTTTTCTGTTTCAGTCTAAAATGCAAGTACCAGGACAGTTTATTTGCTTTTTCCAGCAAAAAAATGCAAGATGCTTTTGCCAATTGGGGTAGGACCACATTGATGGGTCTATAAATCACCGATGGATTTATTTCACTTAGAAACAACTTTATGTAGAAAATACTGCTGTAAATCAGTGATTTCCATGTAATTTGATGCATGCTGCTCTGACTTTCTAGCATATGTTTACAATTAAATTCTTATTTTTAAGATATTTTTTGAACTTCTTCACAGCTGTCGCTATTTTTAAGTCATATTGGTGCTGAGAAGGACTGAAAGACACCTACCTGTGAGAGTCTCAGCAGTTTCCCCACAATTAGTCAAGCCCACACTGTGTCAGAAGTTTCTGAGCCAACAGAAGAGGAGGAGGAGGACAGGGTGGAGACCGTGTGAGCATGCTACAGTGTGTTCCCAGGAGCAGTTCCCTGCAGAGGGTTTTGTTTGGCAGAACTAGTTAGTTGGTTTGTTGTTGTGTGACGCTACTGCAGGTCCTAACGTAGGACGGAAAGTCATCTTTTACCTTTGCTCTTGAGTTCTTCGTCTTGCTGCCTCGCCTAGCTCAGAAGCTGCAGTTTTCTCTTTGACAGTCCTGTCTGGGAGGGACTGCTGCTTTACACTTACTGCTGCCCTCTGGTTTACTCCTCTGCCTGCTTTGCTTAAGCTTCCCTGTTCACACAAAAGGAAGTGGCAGCGTTCCCATTTCCAGCGTTGGAGTTGATGCGGCTGATTCCCAAACGGGCTGTGTGGATGTTAGCGGTTATGTAACCGCGGTTCCAAAGCGAGACTGTCTGGTGTTTTTTCTAATAAACTTTATAACTTTCTGAATTTTATAAGGACATTTTGTGAAAGTGAGTTTTGTGATAAACTCATATTATTTCTTTTTAAAAAGACAATTATTATTGACTGACTTCATAACACAGGCATTGATTCTAAATATGTGATGGTTACACAATAGCTGATGATCAATAAGGCTCTACTGGATAATGCAGGGTCATTAGCTGGACCTCTTTCTCTCATCTTTTGTCCTCTCATCTAGTGATGCAAACGGTTAATTGTCGATTAATGGTTTATTAGATTAAAATTGGTTCCAATTGGCTCACTAATAACTGCCACTTAAGCCTTCTCTTAGTGTTGTAATTTGGATGTCATCCAGATGAGGGCGCCTCTGGTCATCCGTAAGTGAAATCAGTGGATACAGAAACAAAGATGGTGGGACCATAACAGAATGGGAAAGAAAAACGGTCCCAACAGAGTCTGGTTTGGGATGCAAAATGCACTTTATGTGGTTCTGTTTAGAAATATGAACCCTTGACAAGCTCCTTAAGTTCCAGTTTATGGAATTTATGGGGATTAAATTTTTTATTTCTTTTACATATTTTATCCTTTTTATCTTTTATTTTTCGGTTCAGCAGCTTAGATGTTCCTGTTTATTTTTCTTATAAATATAAAGTTTAATAACATGAGACAACAACAATTTATTCTGCATTTAATACAGGTGACATTTACTAATGTTACAATGTAATTATATGTATATATTTAAATTAAGCATATTATGAAAACTTTAGCAGTTCTTGTTATGTAAATACGGTCAACCCTGTTTATACGAGGGAAAACTTTTAAGAAAATTGCTGGTCAATTGAAAAGATCCATTAACTTTAGATTATTAGCTCATTAATTGTTATCTTGCATCCTTACTCTCATCAGATGTCGCCATGCCAACATCTCCAAGTTTTTTGGGGACAAGACGCCGAAGTGTGCGGGTGCCTGCGACTTCTGCCTCAATCCCAAAGCCGTGCGGGCTCAGCTGGAGCGAGCGGCCGTTCTCAGCACCAAGACCGAAGAGGGCCAGAGTGGAGAGCCCAAAGGACCGTTCGGGTACCAGCCGGAGCAATATGAAGGAGGGAAGAAAGGCTACGGCTTCGAAAGGCAGGGCGAACGCTTTCTGAAATGCAGTTTTAATGCGACTTGGTGTGAGATGATGATGATGATGATGTATTCTACCTCTGCAGGTATGATGAAGGGGAGGGAGGAAGTGCTGAAGAGGAGACCAAAAAGAGGAAGAAAGAGTTTTCTGACCTCTTCAAGAAGCAGATGAATCTCCGGAAGGTGACTTTTAATATTTATTCAACAATTTGATGCCTAGCTGAGCACATCACAGTTAGACTTTTTCTACCTAAATGGAATTTTTAATGTATTTTTAAACATTAAAAAAGCATAGAACAAAATGTGCCCCAACGCATCATCTGTATTCAAGCTGTTAGCAGCAAAGACTGACCATTCCTGTTGGAGCCCGTCTTGTGAAATCACTCCCATATGTTGGAGAGAGCTGGCACAACGTTTGAGTCAAACTGCTCTAAGCGGCAGCCAGCCAAACCTTTTACAGAACAACATAACAACACAGGAATGTCAAGATGGAGAAAGAAAAAGGGGTCGAATAAAAACCTAAACCCCTTTCTGACAGTGCAGTCCGATAGGGAAAAACGACTGTCACATTATCGTTTTCACACGGCGTGGCTGAAAGACGTGTCGGTGCGAAAATGCTAACTCATGTCGATGCTCGTGTGTCTTCAGGTCTCCGACGGCCTGAGGGAGGACTTTGTTCCACCAGGTACCGCCAACACACAGGAATAAGACACAGAGATGAGTCGAGAGGTTTATTGGTGGAGTAACAAGTCGTTCCTGTTGTGCAGATGCTGACTGTCCGCTCAGAGAGGCCAGCAGCCAGAGGATCCCCCGGCTCATGGTGAAGGTACATGACAGAACTGGAACA
The DNA here is from genome assembly GCA_903066825.1 of Alfaro cultratus. Taxonomy (NCBI): domain Eukaryota; kingdom Metazoa; phylum Chordata; class Actinopteri; order Cyprinodontiformes; family Poeciliidae; genus Alfaro; species Alfaro cultratus. The sequence continues at coordinate 51,375 of CAEFZX010010446.1, forward strand.
CATTCCTCTCCTGCATTCATTAACGAACACTCGTTAACTCACAGGCCAGTTAGCAGATGTCTGTCCAGCTGCAGTAAAATGTGTAGACTTTATTTGAAATGCATTTTTCCTACATGTGTCCACCATGTAGTTTCTCTTTTGATATAAGAATGTGAAATCTATATTTTTATTTAGGTATTACCTCACAACGGACGTTCATTTCATATGAATAGATTAAGATATGAAGTTCAATTAACAGGTTGCCAGAGTTAATCAAAAAGTATGGAAAAAGTTAAATTCCTTCCTGGCTTCCTTCCTCTATAAAAAAAGTCTACAGTAAATAAAAGGTGAATTTTTGTTTTTACATTTTGAAAACATGCCACAAAGCAGCTTGAGAACTGTAATAAATACATTTTGACATAACAAATGTAAAAAACTTAATTTAGTAAACTTGAGTCTCGTTTCAGACCAGAGAGCATTGCCTGTACCGCCTGCGAGATGCTCTACGTGACCACCAGGGGTCAGAACACATATTCAGGTCAGAGGATTCAGATGTTCTCAACAACCATTCAGCTGAAACCCGATAGAGTGAAATAAATGACAGTCTTCCTTTATTTCCTTTCTGTCTCTCTGCTGCAGCAGTCTGATGACAGCGGTGGATTTAGAGCACGAGGTCTTCAAAAGCTGCAAATCCTCCAACTTGTACAAGGCTGCCATCTTGAAGAAGGTAGATTGAAAATGTCTGCGCCACAAAATGAGCGATTTTTAAAATAAAACCGGGCATGTTTTCTGTTTAACTCATCTGTTATCCTGAAGGTGTCGGAAATTACAAAATCAGCACCTCGGAAGGAAAAAGGCAGCAGCACCGACTCCAGAGAAACGGAGACGAAGCATAAAGCCGATGGAAATTCCTCATGTTTATACCCAGAGGAGCTGCAGGGCTTCACCTCGGCCTCTCAGATCTACTCTGTATGAGTGGCATTTTACACAAGCATCACAGAACATTGAGCACGATTTAATTCTCCTCCTTTTTGCTCCAGATGAAGCGGAAAAGAGTGGGAGCGGGCCAGAGGGGCTCCTCTAACTGCTTCCAGTCCGCCAAGGATCTCCTGAATCCCGTGTCTAGCAAAGTGACGGAGAACGGGGGCTTCATCGGCGACTCCTCCACGGAGTCAGACGTCAAACGGATCAGGGTGAAAGAGACGGAGACGGCATCATCCGTCAGAACCAGAGCCGTCAGCCCGGCCAAAGCAGGCAGAGTCATGAGCAGGAAGCAGCAGAAGATGTCAGAAGCGGCGAAGAGTTCTCGCAACATCTCGCAGTACTTTGTGAAGAAGAAACCCGTGGAGGAGGAAGAGCTGCGCCCTGAGGAAGAGCTGCGCCCTGAGGAAGAGCTGCGCCCGGAGGAAGAGCTGCGCCCGGAGGAAGAGCTGCGCCCGGAGGAAGAGCTGCGCCCGGAGGCAGGCGGCTTGTCGTCTGAGACTCTCAGTGAGGTTTATGAAGAGAACTCAAGGCAGGAGCTGCATTCCCTACCGAGCGACCCTGCGCTAGTAGAGAGCGAGGATCTGATCCTGATAGAACCTAAAACGGAAGTCATCGTTTTGTCCGACGATGAAGAGCAGGAAGCGGGAAGAGAAGCAACTTTGACTCTGATTGAAGACATTCCTCATGAAGATACGACTGCTATCACAGAGTACTTTAACCTCAGTAAACATTTCTTTCAAACTTTACTGGCAAAAGTCTTTTTTACAACCTTAACTACATTTTCACTATTTTCAGACCACACCAACCTAAAGAAGAAGAACAGGAAGAAACATCTTCTAGTCTACTTTTAGCTCAAGAGGTAGACTGCCTTACAAAAATATTCATAACGTTTAAACTATTCCACCTTTTGTCTCATTATGGACACGCACTTTAACATGCTTTATTGGAGGTTATTGGTGCTCTCAGCCGTGAAGTGGACGGAAAATGATGCATGGTTTTACATTATTTTACCCATAAGAAAATCTGAAAAGTGTGGCATGCATTGGATTTCATCCCCCTTTTGCTTTGATACCCCTAAATAGAATCTAGTGCAACCAACTGACCTAGAAATGACCTAATTGGTTATTCAAACTGTGTTTAATTTAACATCAATAAAAATGCAGATGTTCTATGAAAGCATCAGAGGTCCGTTAAAGAACACGTGAAGACAAGAAAAACCGGCAGACACACCAGAAATAAAGTTGTCTAAGCAGTTTTGAGTCACTCACTTCACTACACAAAAAAAAAATAACTTAGATTATTGGATTTAAATACAGAATAACTCAGGAAAAAAATTAGCATGAAGAGGGATCAAGTTTTGAAAGGTTTTGTGAATTTATGAGGGAGAGCAAATTTAAATACTGATGCATTGTGAAAAAAAAAACTAGAACAGCAAAGCAGAAGGTGATGGGCCCAAGCCAAAGAAAAACTCACTTCTAGACCAATAGATTTTATCTGACATATAAAAAATAACTTCTTTTACCATAGTTGGTTGAGTAGAGAGCTATTTACAACTATTATTGGTTAAATACTTGTCTCATATTTAACCAATAACACCCAGTTTCCACTCATATCATAGAGGCGGACTAGGCAGAGGCTTCACCTACATTATTAATTACTCCTTAAGACAAAGGTTTGTTTGCTTAGCAGGTCAATAATATGAAATATTCAGCCAGAGCTAAATATTCACTTGTTAGAACGGCCTAGTCAAAGTCCATAAAGGACTCAAACTGCTTTTGCCGGAACAGGTTTCACTTCTCCTTCCGATTCTTAGTTATGCACTGCTTCGTGTTGGTCCATGATATAAAATCTCGCTTTTTGTGCAGGATTTACCTTTTTATTTAATTCTCTGCAACGGATGACAGCGCTGTGTGTTTGCAGGTTACAGACGAGGTGGAAACGGAGCAAAAGGAAACGTCTCCTGCGGCGAAGCGCAGCCGGACGTTGGGTTCTAGCAAAAGGAGAGTGACGTTCAACCCGGAGGTGCAGGAGAGGTCGCTGCCGCCGCCCGTTGACCCCAGTGACCCCGGTGAACCTGTGAAGGCCGTGACGCTGCAGGAAACAGCTAACATTGTGGTCCATTATCTCAACCCCTATTATACTCAGGGAAAGTTTGCTACCAAGGTGTGTAGAGTTCTATATTAGCAAATTAGAACTAAATTTAATATGCGTTTAATAGCTGTGTGAATGCTTTCACAGGTTCTGTTTAAGTCGTTTGCGCGATACTTGTCTCACCTTCTTACAGAGGGTAAAGGTTGTGAAAAAAGCGAAGGTAATCGAACACTTAACGCCTTATATTAACTTTTATTTTGTTTGTTTTGTCATTGACTTTTCAGTAACTATAACGTCTGTGTCTGCAGTTAAAGGTGAAGCTAAAGTTCTTATCAAGACGTTTTTCAGCAGAGTCCAGCGCTGCGAGAGCGAGGCCGATTGGGCGCACCTGAAGAGACTGCACAACTTCAAAGCCCCAGAGAGCAAGGACTGATGGGACATGCAGTCCTTTTCCTGTTTCAAAGCCTTCTTTATCAGTGCCTGTCTGGTTCCTGCTGTTGAGCTCAGGTTTTTAATCAAAAAGCTTAAAATGAAGGGCTTTTGCACGTCATGTCGACACATGAGCAATAAAACTGTCAGTCTGTCATTGTAATGATGAGACAAGTGCTCTTAATGTTTTGGCTGCCTTGAGTCAAGTCATGTTTAAAATCTGTGCAAGATGTCCGAGTCCGCTTGGGTCAGTAACACTACAGCCTGATCCTCAACTTGAATCCAAGAGGTCAACAGGATTTCTTTTCTTTGTGGCAAAAATAAAAGCGCAGGTGTGAACAGATTACATCACGCACAACTGTATTTAATTTATCTGGTTGAAGTGCTGTCATAAGTTTAGCACAGCGGAGGAGCCGTCATGATGTGGGCCTGTTTGTTTTCTAAAGGACCTGGGGGGACCCTGGTCATTCAAACGCTTTAATATTTGAAATGCATGCTTGGCAGAAAACAGGAAACAATACAGATCATATAGTCAGATATGACACAAAGACAACCTTGTAAGTCCATTTCAGTTCTCAGACCTAAATCCTCTGAAAGATCTAAGATGAGCTGAAGAGCAGAGAGGATTCTGGGTGATCTACTCAGACTGGGGAAAAGAGGATCAAAGATCCCACCCTGTAAAATGTGGAAGTACAAAGAGCTTTTCTAAGGAAAGATGTTTGACACGCTCACTCTCATCTTCGTTATGCATCATCGTCATACTTTAACGGTTAAAAGCTTTCAGACTAAAGTACTGCAGTGCATCCTGATGGAAAAGTGACTAGAACTGAAAGAGTTTAATAAAACAGAGGTTCCCGTTCTGAGGACCACATGTTTACCAAATCACATTGCAGCCTTCAATGTGTTTTATTAAAATAATAATAATAAAAAAAATCTTCTGTTTTGTTTCTAAAATACATCGTGAGCATGTATGTGTCTGTATATTTAAAGTAGATGGGGATGAAGCCACTGCTGGATTTTTAAACATGGGGAAAGCTGCATCTCACTGTTGGGGCTAAAATATATATTTTAACAGTTTCCTCATGTTATATTTGTGCTGCTGAAACAACTAAACGTGTGATTTCATGAAATCTGTTTTATTTTCTTCTATAAATAAAAGATTGTTTTACTTTTACTGTTGGTAATGGCAGAATGTGTGAAAGAAAAGCAAAAAGATAAACCTCAAGATTCATTATTGTTTATGATAAAATAAGCTATAGGCAGTGTGTGTCTCACATGGTGAAAAAACATCTCCTGGTTTCTGATGTCTAAATTGGAGTTTATGGAAGCGGTTATGAACAAATCCAGTAAATATTGATGTCTACACATCAGCTCCCAGCATTCAGGTTGCCAGGATACGGTCAAAACTATCAGCTACAGAGAAAATGATGCTGTTTATTTGTTTACAAATGATAAACAAGGAAATTAGAAAGGCAGAAGAATCATATGAGATGCATAAACAAAAATCAATCTTATTGACATAAGCTTAGGTTAGCAGGGATTTATAAAAGAAAGCCAAAATGAGAGAAAAAAAATACATTTGGTGGGATTTAAGAGAAGCAAATAAGATTAATCACAAGAGACTGTTCAAAATCACAACTAGGGAGAAAATTATATTTAAAAAATGTCTTTGGTTCATTTTTATCAGCGGCTATTTATGATTTGATCAAGTGCTCATCGTGTTGCAAAATATGCTGGAAAATAGTAAAAAATAAAAAAAAAAGCAATGGTTTTATCTTGTTTCCATCAACATCAGTGCCTGCTTTACTGTTTGATGAATAAAAACTTGCTCTAACTTTAGAAAATGTTCAGCAACTGAAAAAGATCAGAAAAGTAATGTCTTTTAAGGAAAACAGCAAATAGTGCAAACTTGGACGTTGCATCGTTGTGCTAAGAAAAAAAAGGCCTACGTTGGATTTTTTTTTCTAATCAGATTTATGCTTTTTGTATCAGTTACACCAATCTAATTTTCTATTGTTCATTTGCATCTCCACAAGATCGCTCTTTCTTTCTTTCTTTCTTTCTTTCTTTCTTTCTTTCTTTCTTTCTTTCTTTCTTTCTTTCTTTCTTTCTTTCTTTCTCTCTTTGGCTTCCTTATTGTGGGCGGAACCAGGCCACTACTAATCCAACAACCTACTCATTATTGCTCTGTGATCTCTCCGGAGCTGGTATTTCCGGACGGCTTGTGAACGCAGCAGTAGTTGGTCACCGGGCTGCTGGCTGCCAGTCTGCGTCAGCAGCAGCAGCAGCGGTCCCCGCTAGCAGAAGCTCCCTGAACTGCTGCATCTCTCTGGAGCCTCCAACACCTGCAGGTGCTTTCAGAAGCAGCAGCTGCTCTGCCTGGATTTAATTCATTCAATCACTCTGAGAGGCGGCGCCGCTATTGTTTGTTTGTTTGTATTTGCTTCCACTTCCGGGCGGGTCTGCTCTTCACCGCCGGCGGAAGAAGAAGGAGGAGAGGAGCGGAAGAAGGAGGAGAAGTTCACCCGGCATCGATGCTTCGAGCTGGGAGGATGGAGGAGTTTGTAACGGAGGAGGAGGAGCCGTGGTACGACCAGCGGGACCTGGAGCAAGGTGAGGTCATCTGAGTGGTGATGCGTGGGTTGCAAAATGCAGAATGAATGAACCTCCCCGCGTCGTCTCCCGGACCTTTCCTCCGCTGATTATCGGGATCTTGTCAGGGAGGCATCCCGGAATAACCCTGCGTGAATGCTGCTTCTGTTTTCAGCTCCTTCCTCCGTCCTGGCACATCCCTGTACTCACGCTGCTTGCTACTCCAAGCTTGGAAAGCAAAGATCTCCTTTTGTTTCGACATTATTTTGGAGAGCCATCCGCCAGGCTCAGTCAGAAATATATACATTACTAATTTAGAATATGCTGCCAATGTATGGAATCCCACTTTATCATATATTGAGACCATCCTCGAATATCAAGTTGCTTGGATACACAAATCAGTTTTATTGTACCTTCCTGTCCAGATACTGGCTCTAATATTGGTTACATTTATTTTTGCAGTACAACAGGAAAACATGACAATGCAGTATTACTGCTGGATATGATGATTCTATCACTACATGGATCAGCTGTGGGCATAAAGGGCTGCAAAACATGCTTTTGGAAATTTGAACACATCTGAAATATTATCGCCTACCAAATTTTGCATCTAATCAGCCATGTGCAATAACATCTGGGATATGATGATATATTTTGCAGCTATAGTTGCAATTTAAATTCGCAAGCAAACCAAGTGTAAAACATTTGAAAATACATCGAAAGAGAGGTGAATAATTTTATTAAATGAACTCTAAACAGGATTTATATCAGCTGCCGGTAATGATGGCTGAAAATACATAGACAGATCTAGAGATGGTGTCATAAAGTTAAAGTATTTGTAGACTTTACAGCTATGAAAGTTAGAGCTCTGTTGATTTACATGTGCGCTTCAAATATATAAGCTTTATATGTCTGAAATGCAAACGTGAGTCTTTAGATCCTAAAGTTAGGAAGAATTTATCACAAAAAATATCTGGAGACAAAATCCTAATAAACATAACTGGGGAAGATGAACTTTAGGCATCTAAAAGTACAATTTTTTCCTATATTGATTCAAATCATCACAGTACCAATCATAAAAACAAAGATGAAATATTATCTTGTTAATTTCAAAATGTTTGTAGATATTCACAATTAAGTGACAAATTAGCTTTTCACCACTACAATTTAGCCTTTTTTTGTGTTTATTCAGAATAACAGTGGTGAGGAAACCGAATGCATGGAGTTCAAGTGTTGTAGTAGTAATGTCTTTTTTGTGGAGAATCCCTTCATCTGACTGGTTTTTGCTGTTTGTGCTTTTCTTGTTTTCTTCTGTCCACTTAGTTTCTCCTTTAGGCATTATTCTGGAGTTGCACGACCAAATCAATCGTAACCTAACTCGTCTGAAACTATCTAAAATGTTTATTCTAGATCGAGGGGAAATGTAGTTGATAAATGCACGTGAATGAAACTGTTTATCATCGAAATGCATCTGAAGAACCGACTTGCAAATTTGTGCTTTGATGCTCTTATTCAAGTATAATTGGCTTGCGACAGAGATCAATCCTCCCCCGATGATTTAAATGGATTCGCTTTAATTGGAGCAGAGCTTCCTCAGAGGCGAGATGAGAGCGTCCTCCCTCCTTTCCGTCCTCAACATCACCCCATCTCCTGATCACCTGCTGACCCAGAGAACCAAAGCGGCTTTGCATCTCATCACCACATTACGCATAGAGGAGGAAATCAGGTGGATTTGACTCTCTGATGTCGCCATTGTGCCGATCTGAGGTCGAAAACATTAAATGTCTGAGCTGATTAGAGCTCCTCCCTCCACCCCCCTCCAGTCAAAACGGGAGCAGAGATTTTGACGCTTCGGGGTCAGAGTGGATGGTATTATTATCTTCCACGCACTCAGGGAGTTGGACCCCAGAAACGACGCTGTTATGCAACATCTTCACCGCCGCCTCTTCTATTTTAAACCCCGCGAGTTGATTACGATTCCACAAACCTCTGAAGTGTGTGTGTGTGTGTGTGTGTGTGTGTGTGTGTGCGTGCAGAGGGCGTTGGCATGGTGATGCCATGCTTGTCCGGCTGCAGCTCCAGGGGGGAACCCGAGTGTGATTCACACATCCCAGCGGAGGAACACGAGCAGAACATATCTGATGTTTGGCCTTGTTTTTTTTGTTTTTTTTCTCCTCTCCTTAAGGAGTTGCGTAACCCCTGCATTCGAGTCTGCAGCCTGCCGCTGCTTCCCTCAGCGCAGAAGCAGAGATGAGCACTAAGTGCGTTCGATAACTCTCAAAGATTTCTGCTGCTTTCAGCAACGATGTTGTGATAAATGGCAGCTCTGAGTTTCGTAGCAGTGATAAACTGTAAGCGTGTTCCTGTCAGAGCTAGTCACTGTGGTGAGAAAACACTCCCGAAAACGTCAGTGATTCTTTCTTTCCGTCTTTCCACTCCTCCACTTCTGCTTATTTTTTCCTCTCAGCTTCAAAATGTATATATTTTCTTTGTACAGAAGGCTAAATTACTGCTCTGAATGTTATTCTTACAGCAAAACAATTTTTTTGTATGTATGCTCCAGTTAAGAATTAATCAATTACTAAATTAATTGATGATCAGATGATCATCAATGATGAACCAGATGAATCACTTCAGCCCTATTGTCCACGCGTGTTTTTCGTCGAACAAATCCGTAACCGTGTTCTTCTGTTTTACTGAGACAGACTTTTGTTACTTTCAACAGCCACTCTGTAAAAGCTGCAGTTCTTCTAAAAACATCCAGATTGTTTGTGTTTGTTCGTTTATGTCTGTCTTTCTGTCTCTCATTCAGACCTGCATTTGGCTGCGGAGCTCGGCAAGACTCTCCTGGAACGCAACAAGGAGTTGGAGGACTCTCTCCAGCAGATGTACATCAACAACGAGGAGCAAGTGCAAGAGATAGAGGTTCGGCAGTGAAACGTCTCTCTAAGCATCTGGGTTTTTTTCCCCAATCTTCTTTACGTCCATGTTTACTTTTTTATGTTTCAAGTCGGTGAGAGAAAATGTTTTTAATGGCGTTTTACATAACTAAAGATTTTTATTGTTACAAACTGTAGTTTTTTTTTTTTTTACTCATTTACAACAAGTTTTTGTTTTTATTCTAACTGAACCGATTTACTTTAATCATTTAGTCAGTTCTAGTTGCGGTTTTGGGTTGTTGCCTTTCAGCAAGAAGATCCTATGTTTGAACCCTGCTGACAAATTTTTGTGATTTGCTTTGAGCAAAAAGGTCAAATAGCTCTTTGCATTTTGCCGTGTTATGAATGCACAATGAGACTGGAGTGAAACGATGTCCGTCTCTGCACGGACGTTTTATGTAAATCGCTGCCCACCACCTCTTTACGCCATCGAACGTGCTTCACTTCGCAGTACCTGTCCAAGCAGCTGGAAATGCTGAGGGAGATGAACGAGCAGCACGCCAAGGTGTACGAGCAGCTGGACGTGACGGCCCGAGAGCTGGAGATCACCAACGAGAAGCTGGTGCTGGAGAGCAAGGCCTCGCAGCAGAAGATAGACAGGTGACTTCTGACCTCCTACAGCCCACAGCGAGACGGTCACAGGAGACGTCTGTTGGTGCACGCTGAGTTTTAACAGCTGTTTTCCAAAGTGTATGCAGAAATGTTCTAGTCTGTTGAAGAAAAACGGGGAACTTAAGCAGTAGCAATGACTTCCCTCATGCTCATAAACCCATTAAAGTGATTTCAGAGCCGTTAACCTACACAGTGCTGGCATTTCAGGTATCGGGGAAGTTTTATTTTTTTGTTGCTGTTCCTCTTGCGTAACCGCTTGTAACATGTTCAGAAATTTCCCTAATCGGAGAGATTAGTTATTTACAAATCATGTTACTGGGGCTAGCGGCTAATTATAACCCCCTCCTCAATAGCTGCCTCTGTTCTTTCCAAGCAGATTAATCCGAGTTGTGTTTGTGCACTCAGGTTGACGGGCACCATGGAGACCCTGCAGAGTCAGGTGGACGGTCTCACGACTCGGGTGGAGGAGCTGCGGACCCTGGAGGAGCTGAGGGTGCGCAGAGAGAAGAAGGAGCGGCGCAAGACGGTCCACTCGTTCCCCTGCCTCAAGGAGCTCTGCACTGCTCCCAGGTTGCCCGCTACAGCACACGCTGCAGTTTCTCTTTTCTTTATTTCTGTCCCAACGGGTCACTAGAAACTTCATCTTAAGGAAACTTACAAGACAAACTTTAAGTCATATCCTTTTTCTGGAACCTTGTTCAAATCAATCCTTTTCCTCCCAATATAATGCAGTTGCATGCAGATCAAATTATAGCATCCAGACCAGATGATTGTTCAGTTAGTAAAAACTGATCCATCTTTTAGGAAGCCCATCTGATCTCAACGAGGTATTGACTTTTCTTGTATTTACAATAAGCATGTGAGAAAGGAACCACTAAGTTTGAACATATAGACACCTTCAGCAGAGCCAGGCTGGGTGAAGAAGAAACAACTAGACACTCCAAAAATAGATAATTTTCTTTGAGTGTTTCAAACTATATTCTCTCTATTATAAACTAGTCAGAATAAATTAAATAAAACAGTTTAGAAACCATTTAAACCAAAAAAAACTTTATTAACATGTAAACCCACAGATCCTGAAGAACATAATCAGATTCAGAACCAGATTGTGGATGTACATCATGAAGGGCCTTTGGATACAAGAAGTATTCTTATTAATAGGCTTTGCATGGAGTGTGCTTGTTACACACTCCATGCATTTGTTTCTAAGCCAGTGTTGTGACCCTTTCTTTAGATACGAGGACGGTTTCCTCTTGGCCAACCCTGGCAGCGTCGACCTGGTGGAGCGGCAGCCTTTCGACGAGGAAAACGACCGCCTCAGAGACATCGTGTCCTCCCTGCACTCGGCCATGGCCTCGGAGCGGTCGAAGCGGGAGAGCGTGGAGAGGGAGTGCGCCGTGGTGCTGCAGGAGTTCGAGCAGCTGGAGCAGCGCCTGCTGGGCGCTGAGGGCTGCAAGCTGCGGGTCCAGGAGCTCGAGGCGGAGCTGCTGGAGATGCAGCAGCTCCGGAAGTCCAGGGTGTGTCTCATCGGAGACATGGAGGACGGCTTGGAGACGCTGCTCGGCAACGGCCCCGAGACGGACACCCCGGAGGAGCAAGGTGGACAGGAGGAGGGGGGTGAAGCCGGGCAGCAAGGCGGAGGCCCGGTGCGGAAGAGCTGCAGCGACACGGCCCTGAATGCCATCTCGGCCGCGTCCAGCCAGCGCCAAGGCGGGTACCCGCTTCAGGGCAACGGCGCCCGCAAACGGGGGATGTCCATCCTGCGGGAGGTGGACGAGCAGTACCACGCCCTGCTGGAGAAGTACGAGGAGCTGCTGGGGAAGTGCAGGCGCCACGAGGAGACGCTGTGCCACGCCGGGGTGCAGACCTCACGGCCCGTCTCCAGAGACCCCTCCATGAGGGAGTACAGCATGAGCTCAGCGGAGCCTTCCACGTCCGGGGCCGGCGCCGTCGGCCCCCCAACGCCTCCCCAGACCCCCTCCACCCCGGAGGCGCTGGAGGGGATCAGCAGGCAGGTGGAGCAGGTGGACAAGCGGCTGAGTCAGAACACGCCAGAGTACAAAGCGCTGTTCAAAGAGATCTTCTCCCGGCTGCAGAAGACCAAGAGGGACATAAACTCCCCGAAGAGCCGAAAGACTCACAAATAAAACTGAACTCCCCCCTCCACCCCCCAGAGAAGAACCTAAATGCACTGAGAAAAGCTCAAGCTAATTTACAAAGCATTACCTCACAGTTCAGCTGCTGACGTATAGAAAACACTACTTATTAATGTAAAACTGCCAAATGTTATTTTGCTGCACAGGGCATCTTTTACAGGCCAGAGATCAGAAGGTCAAGATGGTTTTCTTTTGTTTTTGTAATTGAGATGTCAGAGTGATTGACTATTTATTTCAATAAGAAGCCAAATGAACCTAAAGCAGAAAGCGTGAGGGCTTTGAATATTTCCAGCATGTACTTGTTTATAACATCACTAAATGCTTAAAAAAATGAATAAATAAAATCACAAGCTTTAAAACTGAAGCAAATCGTAATGTTTTATATTTAATTTTGTTTTATGATAAATTCAGAGAATCAGCAATTAAATTATATCTGACATTTACTTGCACACACTGCAGGACCAAAACTATTCATACAGCCTCTTTAATATCCCCTCAAAAGGTCGTTAAGTTTCTGTAGCCATCAACAAGCTTCAGAAAAAAGCTTTGGGTGGATATTTAGCAACTCTCCTTGGGAAAGTTGGTTGTTTTCATTTACATTGTTTACATTCATGGCACAGACTTTGTTCTTAAGCAGTTTTGAGAAGGTCAATAGAGGTCACGGCTTTGGGAAGGCCAGTCTAAACCAGCATTCAATTCAGTTTAGTTTACAATCCATCAAACCACAGCAATGCTATCTTGATGGATTTTGCAAAAAAAAAAGGTTAATAGATTCAGCAGTTAAGATTTTAGTGACTCAATTATTTTAAAACAGGTTTAGAATAGATGTACAGAAAAAATAAAACTTGTGCACCAATTTTTTTTTCATGTTTCATATTTTGTATAATCACTGAAACCCAGACGTCATGCCATGTCTGATCAGATCTACGCAGTAAATCAAGACCGGACTACTGGATGATAATCTAAAATCATTTAAATGCAACTTCTGCAGTTTGAACAAAAACAAGAGACACACACACACGCGCCCAGTCTGAACACTTTAATTTGAACACCAGAGATCCGTAAACTGTAGGCAATACAGACAGCGCACAAGTTTAACCCACCTCACAGAGAAGAGCCGTCAGCCCCGTGACACGAGCTAAACGAGACCAAACTGACGTTCATTTACATATGGAGTGTATAAAACGAGAAAACACTTAGCATGGCCAGCTGTGTGTTCAACCATTAACGTGCTTAAAGGCTGAGGTTTGGATACCGATTGAGAAACGATGAGTCTTGAGGCACAGTCAGCAGAAATAATCTCAAAATCGTAACGTTTGTTGTTGGATAACAACAAAACATGTAATGGAGTAATTAAACCTGAAGTAAAGACAAACTCTTAGCTCTGATTCCATGTGTTAAAACAGGCTCACATACTCAGAAGGCAAATGGCTCAACTATTTTTCTAGATCTTCATAACTGCTATTAAGGCCACATAGATGCTAATAGAAAAAATAATTATTAAAAAAACCTGATCAGGTGAGAATGAGCCGCAGTTAAAGCTAAATGGGGCTTGTGGGGTGGTTAGAGGTAACTGTTTCCCCTGTTCTCTGAGTAGATTATATCAAGATCCAAACTATTTGGAAGTCCAACTAGTTTTAACGAGACCCAAGAACATATAATCTGCTCAGAGGCTTTAGCTGGGCTCTGTCCAAGAGTTACGTCCAGCAGTGATTGCTAAATGAGAGCTAGCAGGCTTTCTGCACGCTGCTGCCCGAGGCAGACCATGATGATTACACAGAACAATGAAAAATGTTAGGAAAAGAAAGAATCAATGGTATAAGGGGAGAGAAAATTCTACACTGATGTTTTTTTTCTCCACTTTTTTCTCTTGGATTGTGCACAGTTTGCTTTCTCCATTTTTGAGGATTTAATACTTTATCAGAAAAGGATGGGTGTAAACAAATTAATTGTTACAATTGAGGGAATGATGATGAATGACGTGATTAAAAGCTATAAACAAAAGGTGCGAGAGCAGAAGGGAGGGCTGTGAAGATGGACGGAGAGAGCAGAAGCCTAAGACGATAATGCGGAGAGAAATCCTGGAATGACAGCAAGATGAGGAAAGGCTGGAAAAACGCCGAGTGGGGAGGAAAGTGAACGAGACGCAGCGGAGAAAAATCAGTCTTTCCAGTCCTTCTTGATTGCGAGGCTCCACTCCCAGGAGAGATGGTCGTACTTGTCGTCGTCTGTGAACTTGGACTTGATGTTGTAAGTGCCGCGGGCCAGCATCCCTTTGGGGGCTTCCTCCAGGGTGGTGAGGAACTCGTATTCCTCATCCGGTCTCGGGCCGTAGCTTCCCACCATGTAGTCCGACTTATCAACTGCACACGAGACAAGGAGGGAAAGGAGAGCGCCATGAGCAGGACATCCAGAATCTAGAAAAGGAGCATCCTTCTGACCACTTTTCTACTCCAGATAAGATACTGACAGCTCAGAAACAGTCCAAACAACCCCACCTTCCAATACAAGTTGCTCTACACAGATGCATCTGAACAAGTAAGTCATAAAAGTTCATTTCTGTAATTGAATCCAAAATAAGAAACTTTGTTTGGACAAAGTAGTAGTAGTAATAAAACAAATGGTAAAACTACATGTTTTGTTTTAAAACTCATTGAAACAGGAAGCATGATGCATAAGGGATTCTGATATTTCTCCACCTACAGTAGACCTTTGATGGCTTTAACTTCGAATTGCAACCAACTTAAAATAATAATAATAATAATAATAATAATAATAATAATAATAATAATAATAATAATAATAATAAAAATAAAAAAACATCTTTACCTTTGACTCCTTTTCTGAATGTTTGCTGATTGTATCTGAGACCTGAAACAATCTCTTTGTTCACCTGCAAAAAGCATCATGCATTATGCCATCAGCTTCAAGACTCATTAAAAGAAAAAAATCACCATAAATTTCAAAACAACATCTCTGTTTTAGGCTGACGGAAACGCACAGAATGACAGCAACTATTACCTTGAAGTTGATCTTTATTCTGTATTCAACTCCCTCCTTCAGTGTAAATGGATGCTTCTTGAAGTTCTCCAGGTCTCCTGGAATGTAGAAAATAAAAGTAAAATGAATTTAATATATATAAAATACGTTTCTAAACACTTGGAGCAAATTGTTTGCTTCATAATCTAAAACATTCTTCGTTTTTGTGAGGTGGTGAGTGCACTGTCCACCAGGGGGCGCAGTGAATAAAGACAGGCAGGAGTTTTCCTTCCTTGTTATAACCCATTTTGACCACTGAGAGGGGACAAAGTGCCCCATCAGGAAGTGGCTAAATAACCCACTTCCATAATAATCTCCTCATTGCTAATTAGCAGACTAATGACGCAGCGTCTAAATTTGCGCAGAGGGAAGAGACTGCTTACTGTCTGCAGTGATTGGACTTCCTTTAGTATGAGGGCAGAGGAAATGCTCCTCCTCCTGCCCTTTGACCTCTAAAACCTAAGCTGAACAGTACTTACCCTGCAGGTCAAGGACCAAGGGAGCAGGTGCATTTTCACACATCAGCGTCATCCGTGTCACCTGGACATTTGGTGCACTGGGATCTAGTAAAGAGAAAAGTTCAATAAATGATGGGTATTGTGCGTTTTCTTTCTCTGAAAGCACTGATTAGGCAACATCTTTCTTCAGCTGATTATTTGGACATCATATTGTTGTTCTTCAGACACATCCTGAGGACTGTTTCCTTTTTCAGCCACAAAAAATAAATAAATTCCACATGCCACAGAAGTTAGTTTTTTTGGGGGAGGTGAAGGGAATCTTACAGACTAGGACATAATTGTGAAAAATAAACAAAAATTAAAATCAGAAAATGTGGTGTGCATTTATATTCCCTCTAAATCAATCATTAGAACCACTTTGTGGTTACAGCTCCAACTTACTTCTGCTTTCTCTCTGCACAAAGTGACATTTTTCCCTGTTCTTTGCTGCAAAGTAGCTCAACCAGATTGGGATGAAAGTGTCCGAACATTTTTTAAACCCTTCACTCAAAATCTAAAATGGATTTCCACCTGGACTTTGACGGGTTACTCTTGTTCACAATAAAAGGGGATTAAAAGCCAAACGATCTTTATTAGAAAAGCTCTGATGTACTGGTCAATCACATAAAACCTAAAAGAGCACTGATCTTTTACCGTGAAGAATTTAAAAGGTTTACACATTTCCGAAACACTGTAAAAGTGTGGCGTATTCAAAAACTGCCTCTAGTGATGGCGTGCGGAGATAAATGGAAACGTCTGACACGTGACATCAGTTTAATCTCATATAATCATCTTTGTTTATATGAGGAGGCCCTACAACACATGGTGGTATTAACCCATCATTAAACCCAAAGCAAAAGAAGACAGAGGCACTGGTTGCCTTGGCCAACTCTTTGCAAAACTCGGATGTTTGTATGATGAAGTAGATGGTCTCTGTAAGGCAGTATAAGTATTTATATGGGAGAATAGTGATCTCAGTTGCTTTGTTTTCACAACAAACAGCTGACATTCGATGATGGAGACTACTGACGAGCCAAATGGACGGATAAACAAGTCGGGTTGGCACGAACCTGCGACCACGGCAGCTTTGCCCAGCAGCGCCTCCTTGTACTTCCGCAGGCTCTCGTCATCTTTGTCCAGCTCCTGGATCTCCTGTAAGCTCTTCTGTGCAGGAGGTTTGTAGTTTATGTCCGATTCTTTCTCCTCGTTGGCCGCGGCGATCTCTTTCAGCTGCTCCGGTGTGAGTTCGTGCTCTGCCATGGTGCGCTAGACTGTGGCGACAGAGAGGGAGGGAACGATAAAAGATGGAGGAAACGGAGGGGCTGCATTTTTTTTCTTCAATAAAAACTACAAGTGAAGCAAAGCAGCAAAGACTCATGGCTGCTTGGTGAACTTTGACCTGAGGACACAAGCTCTTATACAAACAACGGTATCTTTACACAATGAAGCTCAACATAATTTAAACACTTCTAAGCAGAGTTAGGACAATTAGTCATAGTTTGGTTGGTTTAAATGGCATAACTTAGACTGGCAACAGTAACTTGAAGAATTAATAAAGTTGCATCAAAACGAAGAAACCTCGTCATTCTCGATCCATAAAGGCATCAAGTTACAAGCAGAAGGTACTTTAATGAACTTTTACAGTTTGATAAAATCAAATAAAGGTTATGATATGTGTTTGATGTATTAATGACCTTGAAGTTCCTTTTTTTTATTGAAACCCACAAGCTCTACAAAAGAACCTGCAGCAGCACATGTATTTTCCTCTTGTGTTCAAAATACAGGGATCTCAAAAAAAAAAAACGGAAATTGGTATTGACCCGAAAACTTGATTGGTACATATCTTGTTGCAGAGCCCTGGTAATGTTAGAGTATAATTATTGAGAACGGCTGGTGTACAAGTGCAGAACAAAACTTAATGAGAGCCAAGCAACACCTGCAAACAACAGCTGGATTACACTGCAACCATAACTTGGTTCTTGACTTGTTCTGGTTTAAGACCTGAAGAACACGCAAATCAGCTTAGAGTTTTTTTTTTGTTTTTTTTGCTTTCTACTGCTTTCACAGTAGAAAGCAGTTCCTTAATTTAAAGAAGTGACACTCAATATGACTAAGATGAAGCCTACAGCAGATTTATCTGCTGGTTCCTTTCAGCCAATAAGAAAACAACCTGAAACGCCTCAGTGACGTTTTTCAAGAATTCAATGTTGAAAGGGTCTGGCTTCACGAGACAAGCAAGGATTTGAAAAAATAAAACAAAGGGGAAAGAGTTGATTAAGAGCGAGAAAGGTCTGTGACTCCATTAATAACATAAAATAGTTGAGAAGAAGATTGGTGCTGAATGTTGGTAAAATCTGAGCTCACGGCTGGAAGCAGAACTGTTCTGAAGAGAAAGAGGAAGGTGTCAGGACAAACAGTTTTCTCGAATTACAAATTACTCTTCCCCTACAAAGACAATCATTTCGCCCTGTAATTTATGACTCTTGCTAATCCGTTTGTGTTTGATAAACAGCACCTGGGATGTCAGACAAACAGACCTAAACTCTCAGAAGACAAACAATCCTGACTGATGCCAGCTGATGAGGCTAGCTGCACCTGTCCAGATGAGGCGGACACTTAGGTGTCCAAAGGGAATACACTGCTGCTCATCTGCGTCCAAACCTCCACACATCTGGCGATTAGGAGCTCTGAATGCAGCTCGGTTTTCCCAACTAAGGGCCTCGGCGCACCCAAAAAAAAAAATCCAAAAATTCCTTTGAAAGCGAGTGCATGTTTGGGCTGGTCAGCGGTGCGAGAGCG
Source organism: Alfaro cultratus (assembly GCA_903066825.1). Classification (NCBI taxonomy): domain Eukaryota; kingdom Metazoa; phylum Chordata; class Actinopteri; order Cyprinodontiformes; family Poeciliidae; genus Alfaro; species Alfaro cultratus. Next base: position 69,492 of record CAEFZX010010446.1, read on the forward strand.
TTTGGAGGGAAACCAGGAGCAGATAAGGCAGCGGTGCCGTGATTTTCGTTCTTCAAGAGCAGGTTGTTGGCTTTTTTTTTTCTCTTCTTTTTTCTCTCGCTTCCTCTGCTTGACTGGTCTTGCAGCAACGCAGTGGAGCAGCATACCAAGCTGTCCCACAGCAGGAAGTGCTCAGTCAACTCAGTGACACAACGCTCTACTGGAAACTACTGAAGAGGCCGCGCTGTTTGGTTAGAACTTCCCCATCTTAACTTGGATGTTTGTGTGACCACTGATCCCAAATTGTGCACTTATTTTAAGACAGTCATGTTCTTTTTTGTTGTTAAAATTAACTCAGACAGATGAGGTAAAATAAGAAGTGGGAGCAAATATAAATCTACTTAAACTACATTTTTAAAAGTCCTTTTAATGAGAAGTAGCAGTAGGTGCTCTGCAGCTGCATGCAGCTTCTTGGAAGACTTTCACTGAATGGGCAATTTGACACAAGAATGGAAACTTAAAGAGCACCAACCTCCACTTGTTTTAAAATTACAGTGACTAAAAACTACAAATTTTAAAGTTAAAACGAGCATATCTGTAAAGCAGCAGACTGCCGGCTGGCATGGCTAATTAGGCAGATGTTACCAGGTGGTAAATATAAAGTTAAAATAAGCTGCAGTATCATGTATGACTGGAAATTACAAAAATAAAACTGACTTTAGCTAGAGTTTACATTTGAATACATTTTTTAAATTAAAATACCCATAAATAACTTTTTTTTAATTTAAATATGAATCAGCCTGATGAACATTGCATTGATTTATGCAGTGTGTTGAGCCAATTATTTCTAAAGTGTTATGCAGTGATGGCAATATACCACATTATTTAGAGATGCCTTCTTAATCAAATGTGGCATTGCTGGTTTAGTCATTTAAAAAGGCCCACATGCTCCATGTAATAGTCAAACAATGCTGACATCACCTTTATAATGACAGGGATTTTTTTTTCTCCCCCTATCTCTCTCTCTTTCTCCAGTCTCCAACAATGCGAGTTGTGGTTAAAGCTGCCAGAAAGAGGCCCTGTCATTGTTGGGCCTGCTGGGAATAAGCCGTTGCGGTCATGGGACTGAACGTTCTGCTGAACTTGGGTGTCTCAGCCGCCACCTGAACAGCTCCGCAGCCTGGATAAACTGTTTGCCTGAGCGGACTGAGCAAGCAGCAGAAAGTTACAAACACTCCAGACTTGGCAGTGGCTCAGGCGGGAGATTAGGCCCGTTCCTTAGGAACGCTGCGGAGGCTCTTGAAACATTGAGTTATGGCTGAGGAGGCGTTTTTGCTTTTCTTTTTTTCTGTAAAGTATAATTCTGCTGATTAAGGGAGAATTGTTAGCAAGTGGGCGGATCAGGGGTCAGCTGTCCTGTTGTGGACAAACTGCTTTGACCGTCACCTGAGACACAGTCTCCCCCCTGCATGGCTGTAGCGTCCATGTTGCTGATGCGAGGTGTACATCGATACCCAAACTAATCAAGCGCTGCCATTTGAGAAAGTTCAGTTTTCACAGGGCTGAGCAACGATCATAAACATGTTATTCTTCTTTAATAAAATCATCAAATTGCCTGCATGTTTTATGACCTGGTACATTTTTAATGCTGCTTCTGATTTATTGCAAGTATAAAACACTTAATTTAATCTCTGACAACCATGTCTTCTTTATTCACCGCCATTTCCAAATTTTTTTGAAGTAAAGCTTAAACACAAAACCCGGTCAGGCAAGATTTCAGAGCTCCATCCACAAACATTTCTGGCAGGGGTGGGTGTTTATGTTCACGCTTTCCATTAAAGGTCAGAGACAAACTGGCCAAGAAGCAACAACAAAAATACGCGACTGAAGCTGAAATAGTAACTGCCCCGCTCAAGCTCTTCTTTCCCCAAACCGATTTCTGTGTTTTCTTGGAAGTCTGGCCTGTTGGTTCAGTTGTTCCATGTGATAGAAAATACTATCGACTGCAGGTTCTTTGAGGGAGGTGCTTGTTTTTAATCAAACATAAGTCTAAATTACAAGGTTATTGCAATTTATGCACCCAGGCAATCATATCTTGATTGGACATAAATTCTTCTGTTACATTTATTTCAATCAGAGGAGCAAACCTCATGCTGTTGGGTGGTGTGTTTGTAGACTGAAAATGGCTCTAAGTGTTTGTTTTGATACATTTAGGGGCAAGAATTTGTGATCTTTTACCAAATGACTGGTGCATCTCCATTTCAGTTTCGGATTCTTGATGTTTAGACAATGTTATTGAGAAATTAAAAAGAGCAACTTTAAAGCAAGCTATGGCATGTTCTGGTTTACAAGTTTTCAATGTTAAACTTTATGTTCAACATAAATGCTCAATTTGCCCCATCTCAGTGAGAATAATTAAAACCATTGTGATTTTAACACAGCCATTAACTTAGTAGTTTTGGTTTTGTTCTTTCAGAGCTGCAGTAACACAGACCGCTACAGGCGATCTAGCAGCCCACAGCCATCACAATCTACAACTCTTCAAAGAAGCTTTGATAATATGAGTTTAAGGGAGAATTTAATTTCTCTCTTAGGAAGAATAAAGGATTTTTGAAGCCCTAACCCAACTTTTTGTTTTTAGAGCAGCGTATGCGTTTGTGGGGATCCATTTTTATGCTTTAACAGATGTATTGCCACACTGTTTTATCATGATCACAGTTAATAAGAAAAATATATTGTGATGCAACTTTAAGCCCAAACAGCATTCCCTCAGTAACATAAAAGCAGACCTAATGTTGTGAATTTTGTCCAAAATGACTGAATATACACTCAGCAGGCACGAAGGGATTTAACAGGAAAAAGAAAAGTTTGAAATTGGACATTTTGGTCCTCCAGTTCACAATTTACACAACAGAATGCTCCAACAAGGAACAAAGCTCAGATTCACCTTAGTGAACACAAGAACACGAGTACTGCTGAACTAATGGTGACTGGGGAACCTGTATGCTGTGACATTTAGCAGAGCTATGCAGCTGCTTTGATCCTTTCAGGTCTCTTGGCGCTGAAGTCTCTTCAGGCAACACTGAGTGTAACCAAGACCTTTGGACCCGTCCTTTCTAACCAGCGCAGTTATGCTTCCTCATTACGCTTCTGCTGTATTGCTTTTGCAAGGAGACTGCCATGGCTGCAATCATGTTTAGATAAAGCCAAAATTCGACGTCTGATAAGGTGATGATAAAGTCGAGGGATGCACATTTTAAGAAAGAGAGCCTTGCATGTCAGCCAGCGCAGCAGCGGCCATTTTCTGCTGTCAAGAAGTGACTGCAAACTTCCTTTTTCATATGAGGAGGAGCGCAATGATTCACATCCTTCGGTGTGCTAAACCGCAGCAGCGCAGAGATGAAGCTCAGCTCATCTTCTTCGTACTTCTAATAGACGCTTAAAACCAACAAAAAACGTTTCAAATGCAAAAAGAAAAGAAAACAAACCAAAGAAAATCACTGACACAGATGCTTACACCAGTAGACTAAATTATGATGGATCCCAGTAAGTTGAGGATATAGAGCAGAAATTGCCCAAAGCTTTGAGGAAGTGTTGCAGCGAGAGCTTAGCAATGCAGAAGAGCTCAATGCCAACAGACCAGGGGGGTGAAGAAAGAGGCGACAGGGTATTTTTGGACAACTACGAGAAGGTCTGATAACCGCTATACATCTGCAGGAAAGAATTAGATTAATTTCAGGTAATAAAAGTCCACATAAAGAGAAGCCTGTGGGAACCGAAGATGCAAAACAAATCTATTCCGGTAAGGTCCAGAACAAAGAGGAATAAATAGTTACTGAATAGCGCCTGCAACTACAGGAAACAGGGAGAGAATGGGGGGTGGATGGCAGCTCAGATGCAAACTACGAGACATGCAACAATTAACATAAAAATGAAATATGTAAAGAATACTGAGGCTTATCTCAACTTAAAATTGTTGCATGATACCCCACAACTGGTGGGCTGGGGGGTTTGTTTTATGTTTTGACTGTTTACCAAAGCTGCAGAAGAAAACTATTTTCTAGCCGTCAAGCTGGCCTAACACGAGGACAGACGCTTCATTGTATGCGGAGGAGGCCGTCATACCTGTATGCCTTCCCCTGCAGAAACAGGTCACTGACATGATTGTTTAGAGAGGCAACTAAAGAGGGCTGCTCTGGCATGAGAGGATGAGGGAGGAAATGTTTCCTACAACACAAAGATTTTTTTTTAAAGCTAGAGAAAAAAAAGAATTGAGAAAGATCCATTTTCCTCAACTGGAAGGTCAAAATCCAGAAAACAACTCGTCATCTACTTTCATTAATCAAAATTCACCATTCTCACTCTATAAATACATGAACTAACAGAATATATCTATACAAAAACCCAAGTTTATTAAAAATCAGATAACGATTTGACTAGCAATATAAGATTAGACTTATTCATCAACATTATCTATTTTTTTAACCTCATGTGTTGTAGAAAAAGAAAATCTGAATTGGCTTTTGTAGATTTTGATATTGGCCTTGAAAAGTCCGATCAGTCCGTCAACGTTTTAAACTTTGGTTCTGACCCTAGCATTCCTTACAATGAGCTGCTAGGAAGTTTAAACCTTTTTGTTACAAAAACAAAGCTTTTTTTCCTGTTTAAAAATCAACCTTCTTCGGTCTATCAGCACACACCAGAGAGGAAAGGAACCGCTCAGTAAGACATCCGGCAATGCAAGCTTGCAGATTTTCAAGCTGAGCGGAAGTAAAAATTTATTAGTTTATAGACAACCAAAAGTATAAACAAATATGAAGCTTACAGAAAAGCTGAAAAGAACCCAAGACCGTTATTTCCTCAACAGGAAGGAAAAGGGAGAATTCACGGATTAAGTGATCTCTTGTACAAATTTCTCGGCAGCCATTCAGTGAAACACAAAGTCTCAAAATCAGAAAAAAAAAGTCGATTGAAACTGATTTGATCAGAGCAAATTGCCCTTGGGCACTTCACTGGGGAGGCTTTCAAAATAAAAAACAAAAATGGAGGCAGGTTTAAGATATGAGCTGAATCAAATTTAAACAAGGCTGAGTACCAGGAAGTAAGTTCAAATGTTCATAAAGCCAGCCACATGTCAAGGGCGTCACACATGCATTTCTTTCTTAAAGTAAACCAATTTAGTCACTTTATTTACACTTTTGACCTTGCACTGGTTAATGCACGCGCTATATTCTAAGTTTATTGTATTCAGAGGGAACGCTTACCTAACCGCCTACACCCGGAAATTCACAACTGACAACCGTGAACGTTCCTCGTTCAGGGCGGATAACTAAATGAGTCACTAATAAACTTCATAATAACAGTTTGAAACACTGATAATAACACAAAGTCGATTTAATTTGAGACGAAAAACTAAAATTTTTTCGACGGAAACTTGCGTTTTGGCAAACTAGTTCCGTTCAAAAATATTAAAATAATAAATTGTAATTCAGTCCCGAAGCAAAAACATTACAGATTTAGCAATAGCAGCTAAGTGTTGTTCGAATTAAATTAAGTCAATGAAAGTCTCTGCAGGGTGCTTTCTGTGTAGTCTTACCGTTTCACTTGTGGTTGGCTGGGCCAGTCTCCTGTGAATGAGAGTGAAGCTCCGCGGCGGAGGAAAATCTGAACAAGAGACCGCTCACTGCCATTTCCGCATAATCTCCTTCAAAATAAAAGCATGCAAACAAAACTACGAGAAGAAAATCTCACTGTAAATGTTTACCTACCAACTATATTTTATGAAACAATGCGATAAACTAAGAAAGAATCACACGTCTGAACTTACAATTAGACGATTTTTGCCACATCTTATAATATTCACGAAACTCATAGCTTTGATGTATTTTATTCATTTATAAAAACAAGCCTCAACCAGAAGCAGTGTACCTGTTGAATGTATGGCACTTCTTGGGAGTCCCCTCATTTGAATAAGTAGGATCAGCGTGATAAAGATGAACTGAATTTAAATCAGACACAAATTTCTTTATGGTCAACTAAACACAAATATAACCAGTAGAAAATTGGTTGCGCAACTCATGAAGATTCGTTGTGGACCCTGGGTGGTCTACCATGTCGTCTTGATCAAAAACAGCCACAGGCAGATTCTGAATGCAGAACCTTTACTTGAATTTAACTAACATCGATTAAATAAAAGCAAAGAAACAGCATGTTATCAAGTTTACCAAAAGAAAAGGAAAACCTTGAGGCACATGCATTGTAAAACACAACCCACAAGTTCTGATTATATAAATTGCTCATATTTATATAATCAAGAAAAAATGAAGCAAATGTTTCCTATAATGAAGCAACAAATGTTTTGAATTATATTAAAAAACGCTGCACAACTTAAATTCCAGTAGAAGGCTCTCTCTAATTTACATTACAATGTAATGTAAATTACATTACTGGCTGATTTGAGGTGAGATTTGCATTCTAAATTGTGGAAACACTAGAGATAACGTTTATTTTGAAATATTGCTCTTCTGCCTTTTAAGCATAGATTTTGGTATGCAGAAGTGTTTGAACGCACCCAAAAATGTTTTAAATATTTTAGGGATTTAATAAAACTTGTGATGCGTGTTTTCCTCCCGAGTGGAGATTTACTTTAATCCTGAAAATCCCACCGGAAGTGGTTCTTGCAAACCCTTACAGGAACTGCTTCCTGAAACTATCACTGACACTTGTGAGTTTTACAAATTCGAGCCCTTACTGTTCATGTCACAATTAAGTCCATTTTAACCCAAACACCATTTGCACCAATGCGTTTCTTGTACGTCTCCATATATGGACTCAGAAGTGGTGCCAGTGCAACAGAGGCCATACTAGGGCGGGAAAATCTTAATACCAGGCGACACCTAGTGGTTGTATTCTGGCATGGCAGAATTCTCGGGTCTATTAAAACCTTCAGTACGAGACATCAGTTAAACAGCCCGACAAGTAAAAATATTTCCACATGCACCCCAAAAGATTAACTTTATATTTCGCATAATCGAACACCAAATACATACATCTTAAAACACTGGCAAACTACCAGTGATGAGGACTTTTTCATAACATATGGTGGAACATTATATGTGACCAACCAGATACTACAAATTCATAGATACATAAATCCAAGACTTTTTGGTTAATATACACTGCAGGTTTTATTACAAGTTTCATTAACTACAGGGCAGAGGGGAGCTGGGATACCCCAGTTCAAAAACCTACAGTCAAAACCAGTTTTTTTTTTCCATCAAAAAAAAACAAAAAAAAACAAACAGGTAAAAAACACTTTGGAGTATTTAAAAGAAGAGGCTGGAACACTTTCAAATCACATCAGAAGACAAGCGTGTGTAAAATATTCTGCACATTTGTAACAACCACCCTCTTCTGCACAGAAAGGAAGGGAAGACAACTAAGAACGTCATCTCTTAACTGGTGTCCATCTGGTAAAAAAAACAACAACAAAAAAAAAAATCATCAAGACAGGTGTAAAACATTACCAAATGATAGATACTGTAGATTGTAAGCTGGACGTACCCTGGCGTTGTAGGCGTCTAATTGTGCATCAAGCTCCTCTGCTGAAAGCGGTTTGGTTCCGCCACCTCGGCCACCCCGTCCTCTCCCTCTGAAGAAAGCTGAACCACGGCCACCTCGACCTCTTTGCATGCCAAAGGTGCGATTTCTGTTCATGCCCCCAACTACAACCAGCCTGAAATAAAATTAACAAAAAGGATAAAATCCAATGTATCCGTATTTTCTAAAAAAATATTTTATGAGCCAAGTGTTTTTAATGGTGATCATAACTGGAGCTGCAAGTAATTAATTCAGGGATCAATTATTGTGACTATCAGATTAAGTTTGGCTAAGTTCATTTAACCAAACTTAGACATACAGTAAAATATACAAACATCTAAATTTTTAAAGTAAGAAAACATTTAGTGCATAAATACAGCATTTCTTTAGTTTATGCTTGATCATTTGTAACAAAAAAAACAAAAAACTTTCAACATTAACATGTGAAATGCTCAGCACTTTCTGCTAGCCTTAGCATCGCTAATATGTTCATTATTTTTTCCATCAATTGGTTAATGAATTAATAGAAAAAGTTGTTTAATATAAGATTTTTCTTTCACATCGGGTGAAGCTAAAACTATGCCAATTGAGTTTTGAGTAGCACATTTCTACAGTTTTATTTTTATCTAAAATCCAAAATTGATATATTTTTGTACAGTTTCAGCTTAATTATTCCTCTGATCGTGTTATTTTTCAGCAAATGGCCTTTAGAGCCTGTATCTTCCAGGTAATTAACCAATTACTATATTAATTGACATTTTAATAATTGATACACTGTTAATTGTTTCAGCCTTAATCAGAACCATGCAAAATATTGAGAAATTTACCATCAAATACAGAACACACACACACAATGATGAATAATAATGCAAGTTCATAGGAACAAAATGCCTTGGTTAAAAATAGAACAAGTTATAATGGCAACATAAGAAATGACCAAGGGGTGAACTGACCAATCTTCTTAATCATTGGAAGCAACCCTAACTCACCCCTGAATAGGCCTCCTCTGTGTGTCAATCTGTGACGTGACGAGTTGAATGTTCATTGGTCTCCCTAAAAAGACAAATTGAACACCATACATAAAAAACATCAATGCATTTTGTAGGTTTGAGAAAAAAAAAAACAACAACAAAAAAAGCTAAATTTCTGGCCAAAAATTTCCTTTAACTTATTGTTTTTCAATGGATAGTTTTAACACAGGGTCAACCCAAATCCTCCAGCTATAAATACAGGTCAAAAAGGAAAACAACCAGGACATTTGCAGAAAGAGTAAAGAAGCAGAATAACTTCAGAACTTAACATACTTAAATTCTGGCCATACTAAAGACCAATACTATGATTTTAAGACCCCGACGGAACCCTTTTTAGTTTCAACTCTACCTCTAACCTATATTATAAACATATGACACTTTGATCTGAATTGTACCATCAAGTGGGATGCCATTATATTGCTTCATGGCCTTCAGTGCATCTGCTCTCCTCTCAAAATGGACATCAGCTGTTCCCAGGCTTCTTCCTGAGCGGTCGTAATGAACGGCAGCCTTCTTCAGAGTCCCAAATTCAGCAAAAAGTTCCTAAAAGAAAAAAAAAAAGTTAATTTTTATCCGTTGAACAGAAAGCGTAGGCAACCAAGGACTGCAACAAAACGTAACATACCTGAATGTCTGCATCTGAAACACCAAAGTCCAGATTGGAGACTAGGAGCTTTCCTCCAGTTTCCACACCAGCTCCTCCGCCACCACCGGCACTACCATTAAAGCCTCCGAAGCCGTTGTCGAACATGTCGTGCTGCCACTTGTCGGGGAGCTGTTTAGGCTGCAACAGATGAAAGAGAACGCACCTGCTGACTTCAGGATCCCCTTGCCTCTCTGTCAATCACAGAGTCCACACGTCTGGGTGTTGGGGCAAGCAGGGGCTCCACTTCCAACATGGCCAGGGTAGTCAGTTCCCTTATTGTAGGAGGGGTTGGTCCCCAAAACGTTCCCTGCCCACCCCATCACTACAAGCAAGTGAATCAGTTCAAACAGACAAGATAGCTCATTGAAAGCAAGGGGATATAGTGGAGAATTACATTTATAGGACAGACACGAACTGATCCTTAGAAACATTACAAAGTCTCCTTAAACTATGACTGCCCAAAGTCAAAGTAAAAATAGTGCAAAGTGAATTTCATAGCCAACACCCCAAAACAAAACAAACAAAAAAAAAACTGTACACTAAACCTGAAAAACTGCCCATACTAGCTACCAGAAGTTCCCAATGTTGTGGTGCCATCTGCGCCTCCTTCAAAAGGCCCTCCAGAGAGGCTCCGTCGACACACCGGGGTCTCCATCTGAAGCAGCCGCCTCCAGCGCTGAACAGCCCGTCCTCGACTACCGGAAAGTTCTTTGTTGTCTCGTGAATGTGGATAATGTCCATATGGTTGAAAAAAAATATATATATATAGAAAAGGGCCCCATGCCCTTCTTTTTACTAGCGTGGATTATGCGAGCGTCCATTTTGAGACCACGCCATTTTGACTGGGGCTTTGTTTGGGTTTTTTTTTTCCCGAGGCACTCTTTAATAGCCAAAAGATGGAGAATTGCCTTATATGGAATTTATCAGGGTGTTAAAGTCCACTTTTCCATCCATAACAGCCAGCGAGAGTGGTTGAAAAGCCTTCAAAACAGGCCTCGATAAACCCGCCAGCCACTCCCAGAACAAAAGGCCGCCTGGTCGACGAATAGGGAGAATCACGGTGCTCCCATTAGTAGTAAAAACTCAGCTGAGGGTCAGCATTCTCGATGATGTGGTTTCCTTCTTTCCAATGCAAGCTGGGGAGCAGTTATCGCCTCCAACGTCTGGCTTTAAATTTCGGGTAGTGGATTCAAAATGGCGCCGTCGAGGCCTAGCCATCCGCTCTTCTTGAAAAGTGGTGTAAAACCATTTGGCTTGTGGGAGAAGGGACGCATTATACAAACAACTTCCATTCATGCTTAACCGCAAACTACAGAGCTTCTCCATGAGAGAGAACTCGGCGGCTAGCTTTAATTTTTCGCTTGACTTAGCAAGCTGGCAAGAGGATTAGCTAGAAGCTAACTGAAGGATGTTAACCGGGAATTTTCAGCTGTGTCGAAGGTTTTTTTTCCCCCTTTGACTGCTTATTCCTCTAACATTCTCATACCCTGCTGTAAGGCGTCGGCCTGCCTCTAGCGCGGTTCAGGTTCTGTCGATTCCTCATGGGGCCGGATCCGCCGCCTCGGCCTCCAAATCCTCCACCGCCGCCGCCTCCAAGTCGCCCGGGGCCTCCTCCTCGGCCGCCGCCTAAGCCCACACGGCCACCTCGGCCGCGGCCTCTTCCTCCCCGGCCTCCACCTCTCTGCTGCCTGTTCTGCTTGATAATCTCATCTAGAGACATATCCATTTTATCGGCCATTACTCTGCCCAAATAACACTAAACTGTGAGGAAAATATAAAATGTACACCCTAGACTCTGTTGGTCCCTCTCCCTGCCCTTTCACAGCACTGCACCGTCGACTGAACACACAATAAGCTACGGCCACACAATATAAACAGCCTCCTTACGTAACACGTGTATTCCGACGTCATCACGTACGTCAACGTAAAGGGAAATCGCGCCCTCTTCTGTCTGGTTAAGTACATTTAGCCACGCACCTGACTCTTTATGGAAAAGTGATAAACCGGCCATTATTGAAAGAAAACCATGAGATATGAGATAGCAGAAGCCATGTTAAATGGGATATGAATTACGTTTTGACCAGCATACTAAACACTTCATATGGAAGAAAACTACAACACACAATCCGTAATACACCACTTCCATAAAAAACGCAGAGAAGTCGGTCACTGCACATACCTTCCAGTTCATTGTCCGTGAGAAAATCTCAATAAAATACTGTTTGCGGTTTTTGCATTACAAAATGAGTGAATACGTTTGTAGGATACTTTTATCATTCATGCACACTTTTGAAGACTCAGTAAGGAAAGTTGCCATTTTTACACTTAATAAGCCAAATTGAATTCCTTTTGTTACAGCTTTAACAAAAGGTAAATAGAACGATAAAATCTTGCTAATATATATCATTAGGCTTGAAATTACAGATGTCCTACAAACAAAATTAAATCTTTTATTTTTAACCTCACTTTCATGTAATCCAAATTTAAATTTACAGTCAAAAATAGCCACCTACGCATTACTGGTAAATTCAACACAATATTTGTTTTATCATTAGGAAGTGATCTAGAGTTCGTTTAATTCAGTGATGTGGGACTACAACCTATCAATATTTATGTAGGATCAATAGATACAAAGCTACTGTAAAAGTCTTTTATTCAACATTTTTGTTTCAAGGCTTTGAGCAGAGAGGTTATCTAAGGGCTGTAAAATTAAATCCACCAAGGGCAAGAGATGATTTAATCAAAAGGTTGACCTTCTACATTGTATTTTGGCTTCCAATACTTGCCCATAACATGTTTTCAAATGTGGTCGTTTCACAATTTATCAATCTATTTTCCGGAATGAAACAGAAAAGAAGTGATCCCCTTTACAATTTCTTCCAAACATATCTAAGTAGTTTTACTATTGTTTAAGACTTCAGTCTTTGTGTCCTGTTGGGCTTCACTCTGTGCTTCAGCAACAGTTGTCAGCAAATTTTGATGAACTCCCCGGAGCAGTCTCATCCACACCACAAGCATCAATATGAACACTTTGATACCTGAAAAGATGAGAAGGGAGAATCTGTTCCCCTGGGAACCCCAGTTTTTTTTGTTTTTTTTTTAGTCATTGTCAACAGAAAGAAAAGAAAAAAAACAGGTTGCTATGGTCCATTGTATACAAATGAGATTTGTATTCTGTGTTAGACTTGCCAACAGGGTCAAGTTTCTGGCTGTCAGAGGGCAGAAAAACGAAAAGTTCTTGAGGATAATGGACGAAAAAAAAAAAGTAAAAGGAACATGACAGAAAAAACTAAGACTTCTTGGAGTCCTGTGTGTTGCGCTTTTTTAGGTCACTCAGGTCCACTGGTGTGAAAGCTGGAAAAGCAGACAGGAAAGAGATGTTGTTACAGCAGTCGACTGGTGTAATCCATTTAGAATGACATTAAAAAGTATATTTTAATATAAAATGTAATTAGAATAAAATTTATTCTGTTAACTTACAATGTAAGTTAGGATTTGGGTTTTTCTCCACATACTCCTGTGGTCCACGGTCATTGCGTTCACTATTTTGTGTTGATCTGATATCTCGGAGCACACATTGCCAGGCTGGGAGGAAAAAATATAAAGAGAACAGGATAATATTTGTTACACAAAGGAGCCACTTACAAGGACACACTGTAAGATGGTCAGAAGAAAGTTCATTTTATACAATACTCGCCATATTTAGATGCATCTTTGGCAGATGTCTAAAATTAGTCTTTACTAGAGAGGTATGATCACACACTGAAACATTTATTCATTAGGGAAAATAACCCTATGTTATAAGATCATTTTAACCAAATCCCCAGAGGCACAATTATTGGTATCCCCCAACCATCCATTTAAAATAAACATATGTTTTTTAGGTTGATCAGAGGTTATAATTAGTCTAATTAGACTAAGAACATAGAAAACAGATATGCATATAGGAGCAGCAACTCAACGTTTGTGAAATAAGTTCTGTTTCATAGTTCACAGAACACAAAATTTAAAAACATTTTCCAAATTATCTTCACTGCAAAACAGCTATTGGTTAAACTGGAACAACAAAGGAAAACATGTCTATTTGGCTAGTTCGTAATAGTTTGCAGCCTTTTTAAAGGCTGTGTCGAATGTTTTTTGCTTTTTAAAGGCTGCAAACTATGGTTTGCAACAGGGGCTTTACTTCTAGAAGATGTTTTTGTAAATGCCAATATGTTGCAAGAAGGTCCGACCAAGACTTTTCTCGGACAATACGATTCAACTTTAGTCCCAAGATAAAAAAATATCTATAATTTTGATACAAAATTGTGGAACACAGTACTTACTATCATGTATAAAGCGCACATTCTCCTCATGTGCTGGAGTAAACAGCTCCCCACTGTTAGTCGGAGATCTGGGGCTTGAGGTCCTCTTGTAACTATTCACCATCCTGGGAGCAGATGAGCTTCACACAGATACAAAGAATAAAATCAGCAACTGAGCAGCAAGCAACTCCTTAAGTACAGTTGACTATCAAGCACTTGACTACTACCATAACGTTTTGCAGACCTGGTCATTCTGTTTGCAGTCTGTACTCGCTCCTTGCTCCTCTGTGGTGAGTGGATTTAGAGGGATGCAACAACTCTAAGTCCTAAACTTAAACCCAACAGAACCATTGTAAGTATTTTATCACAATACTGGACATTCATTTTAGTTTTACATACATAAAACATCAAATCCGATAGGTATACTAGCTTGCAGCCAGAGTTAACAGCTCCTTGCTAGCTAATCATTTCAAATAAATTAGATTATACAATTAAGGCATGATACCCCATTACACAGCAGAAGTATTTAGTGGCTAACAGAGTGGAGTGTTTTATTTAAATCCATACTGAACAACACGTCTGCAACATAAGGGGTTAGCTAAAAAAAAAATAAGCTTTTGTTTACGTTTTGACTCGAGTAGCTTCAGTGATGTTAGCTGCTGGTAACACAGAAATGATCAAAAAAAAAAAATTGACAAAACTAAACGTAACTAATATTGTTTTCTGGCATGCGCGTCGCCATGCTGTTATCATATGGGGTGCAACCAAAACATTTCAAACATAGTCATTTTACCAAGCTAACAGTAGCCTTGGAGCTAGCTAGTTGGCGATTTACATTGTTAGCATGTTCCAGCTAATATGTCTGAGTTATTACTCGCCATAACAATACGTTCATGCTGTCCTTTAAATAAGCGTTAAGATAAACAACAAACCTTCGTTGATTTCTTTCCTTTATTTCTTTATTCAAAGACTTAGTACGCCGAAAGATGTGGCTAAAAAAATCGTTGCCAATGCCAACCAATCACTTCCGGGAAGAGACGCGGAAGAGATATGAAAGACTTTCAAAACAACTAATAAAATTCTAAAAACAACAATAATTAATAAACCAAGTACAAACTTAAAAACAAAATTATTCTTATTCCTCACATTATTATTTTTTTTTTATCTTAATTTTTTTTAATTATTATTATTTCTTATTACCATACCTCCGTTTCCATTGAGAAACCTTAACAGGACACAAAATCTCAAAAACAATTTATGCAAACTTAATTTGATTTCATATCTTTTTCACTAAAACTGTTGACTACTCTGCGTTGTACAGTGAAAGACATGTTCATACAGCCTTTCACACGTACACGTAGTGCTTTTTTTATACTCTGACCATCTCATGTTTCTTGAAATCCACTCTGAGGTTTCCGGTCCTTCCCAAGGACAATTTGGAGAGCCAGCAACTGGACCATCAACTAGGATTTTATTTCCTCCTTCTTTTTTTTTCAAGGTTAATTGTTGCTTTCCATAATAAAACTGCTACAGCCTTTTATTTGTAAAAAGTCCTTTATTTATAAAAAGTACAAAAATAATAATTGTACTGAAAATTATAAGACTTCAAATTTTCTGTCTTTTTACAACAAATAACAGTGAAACATATTTGTCAAAATACTGTGGAGGTGCAAGAGCTTTCACAAAACAAGACCTGCATTTTTAAGCTTTCTGAACAACATACAAGTAGGTTGTACCAATCTGATTGATCCTCTTTCTGCCCAGCAGTGAGGGTGCAAAACATTGTACAAAACACTTTATCAGTCCAGATTCTTGTGTAGATTTAGCCATGACTTGAGAGCACACAGTTTACAGCCTGTATCAAGTTATAAAGAAACCTAGCACAAACACAAGTGGTAAAAGATTGTAACAGTAAAACTCAGCATTTCTCCAAAAAGAAACACATGATTAGTTTAGAATTAGAATTTATAAGGAAAGAGATTCAGGTTGAAGGACATGTACTGAGTCACATAACAGACAGCCACACAATCTTATTTACAGCTCTGATATGAGAGTTATTCGAAATATGTCATAGTTTTACAATGAACTAAGAGAAAATACTCAACTGCAATAAGGTTTGCGTTGTATAAGATGACATTTTAAAAAACCCAATAACCTTCAGAGACGATTTGCACTTTTGAAAATGTTACTTTCCAAGATCAGAGGCATTGCACAAATCGCAGGAAAATGCTTCATTGGTGTTGCTACTCATTTTTATTTTCATGACATTTAAGCCTTTTCTCTCCCTCGGGTCCACTTGTTCTCACACACAGCCTGTCTCAAACAGTTTAGCCAGCTCTTTGCAGTCTGGGTCAATGAGGTCTGCAGGCTTTTCTCCACTTTCATTCTCCGCTTCTGTGCTTGCTCCCATTGACAGGAGATACCTAAAAAGAGCAGAAAAACAGTGTTGCAAAAATCAGACAGAGTTTTGCAATCTTTCTAAATGCATTTATAGATTCGAGTAGCTATCTGTGTGGCCTTGTTTCTGTAAATTCCGTGCAAAAGCAGAAATAAGCAATGAGTTTCTCGCCTCGGAGGAATTTAGTCTTAGGAAGATTTAATTGTTGCACATGGGAATGTAAGGAAACTACCTGGCAATTTCTGGGTAGCCGTCACTGCAGGCCATGTGCAGTGGTGTCCAGCCGTCCTCGTCTCTCTGGTGGACATCAGCGCCGTATTTAATCAGGAGCTTCACCACCTCCAGGTTTCCTGTTAGCACGGCTTCGTGCAGAGCAGCCATACCTGCACATATGCAAAAATCAGTCCCATGCATTTAGATATACACGTAGTTCTTCTGCTAATAAATATCATTTCCAAGACCAGAGCAGTAGATGAGCACCTGCCAGGGGAATAGAAAAAGACTTCGCTCACCAGAGTGGAACAGTGTGTCCACACGGACCTTCCTTGCTCTCATGAAGCGTCCGATTTGCTCCACATCCCCTCGCCTGACGATGTCCTGGAAGATGATGTCATTGGGGAAGTGCACAGTCCTCTTTGCAGGTGCCACAGGTATTACAGGTGCAGGGCTTTCCTTTGCTTGAGTGCGATGTGTTGAGGTATACCTTGAAACCTTGCTGTATGAAGGGACGTACGTCGATGCAGCTTTGTAGGTGGACGTGAAAAGTGATGGGGAGTAATAAGTGCTACTCTGTGTCGTTGGGGTGTAGTTTGATACAGCGGCATACGTGGATTTCGGCGTGTAATGCGAGGGACTGTAGTAGGAAGGTGAGTGGTACACTGGTGTGTACTGTGAACTTCGTGTGTAGGTGGAAACCGGTGTTGGGTAGTTGTACTTCATCTTTGCAGATGTCACACCTCCTTTCTAGATCAAAAGGAGGGAAATAGGAAATCCCAGAAGGCAGAACAATCCAAGGAATTAACGGTATCCTTTTACAATGCGTCCTTTTTTCCCCTAATAAATAATACCAACAGTTTTCAAATCTTCAAAGTCTATATTCTTCTTCTTCTTTTTTTTAGCCGTTTATGTCCTCTAGTCGAAGGTTCATTTCGCCTCCTTCAATCAGAATTTGTCAAACAGTATGCAGACTCTTGCACAGAACTGTGGTCTACTGGAGCAACTGGGGCTGCATCCCTATATATGCTCTGTAGTGCTATTTTAGGGCTTAAAATCCAATGACTTCAGCTTAGAAATGAGTGACCCATGGCAGCCTCCACCCACTTTGGTCACATGCCCACTGACACTGTAACCGCCCCTAGATCATAAAAATGTTGACAGCCACAAAGTTTACTTAGTTTTTCCTGAGCCAAACAGATGCAGAGTGCTGATATAAACAACTATAATTAACGTCTGCTACACCATGCAGGGAGTAGTACTGACTTATTTTGTTTATGCATGACAAACAGAAGAACAGGATGATAAACAGATTGAACAGCTGTACAGGAGTAAACAACACATGATCTAAAAGTGACATGTTGTTTGATATCGTTACACGCAGTGACCTGAGGTCAAGAAACAAGACATGTTTTACATCTTCTCAAACTGTGGTTTAAGTATCACTGATGTGACTTGGACATCTTGTAATAATATTCTGAGGACATTTTATGTTGTAACTATTTGACCAGTAAAAGTTGCAGTAAAAAATGTATTTGCTTTCCTGTGGTGTACTGCTGCAATGGATTTGTGTACAGCTTATTTAATTTGTAAATCTGTCCTTTTAACAACGGAGGAAAAATAAGTTGTCCTCCTACTGCATGTAAAATGTGCTCCAATTTTTACACTGCAAGTGTGAAAACTACTAGGACAGTTGAGCTGTATTAACATCTATGATCATTTTCTATCACTGATGGCTGGTATGTACCCTATAAAACTAAATGCTTGAATTGATATTAAGTGCAGAAATTAAAGAAAAGTAAACAGAAGAACAGAATGAATGTAGTTCCAGGGCATACATTCATGTGAAAGCAGATTTTTAATTATTTGCATCTCTTTTTAATAGATATGTTTTTTTTTTGTTGATTACAAAATATATGACACATTAAAGTTAGAAGAACTTCTGAAGCCATTTAAATCAGTCTCTAATTTTTAGATAAAAAAAACAAACTGTCATTTTAGTAGGCCTGTGCAGACTTTTAACATCAAGTGTATATTTTAGCACTAGAAACTACTACATTTCTGGAAAAAATGAAGAGCCCACTGCACTGAATTACATTGAAAACTTCATGGTTATTTCGCCAGATTTCTGAACTCTCTCCGAGTTAAAACATCAGTATTGTTGTTTCTAAATGATTATGAACTTTAGCGACCAAAAGAAATGCGAACTTCTTCTTGTCGGGAATGTTTGTTTGTCTCATACCAGAGTGAAAGTCTCACACGTTGCCACTTCTAGCTAAACATAGAGTCAGACTACACCCCCGTCCTACCATGTTGTCCTTTAGAGCCAGCGTTATGGTTTGTCAAATTGCCAATCTGACAAAGTTATAAAGAAGCAGAGTGACTAAAATTCAAATATCAAACATGTCTGTCATGAAGTGGGGTGTAGATGGTAAGGAGAAAAGCGGTAGACCCAGGTTGAAGTGAAGGCGATGATGATTTAATGATGAAAATCTCAACCAACCAGACAGCACAGGTGAGCAGAGGCATCTACTCACATGGGTAGTAACTGGACTCGACTTGAAGACAATAGACAAGGACCTGACAGGGAACAAGAAACACAGGTGGGCATAAATACACAGGGGTTAATCAGGGAACGAGACACACCTGGGATCAATCAAGGGGTAGACAGGACAACACAGAGACTCAAAAGACACAGAAACCTAAAATAAACACACAGAAAAACTCAAATCCCCACAATGTCTCCTTCACATACTGGCACCAGGTTTGTCATGTACCATTTAGGTACAGGGTTAATTTTTATTGACTACATTAATATTTGTTTTTGAGCCCTTTTTATAGGCCCAGTTATTAAAAGAAGGTATTTTGGCTTCTTGCCTTCAACGGGGTCATTGTGCACACAGCATTTCAAAAACAGGGACGGGAAAGTAGCCAGTCATACGCAAGCGAACACACACCACTGAGGCAACAACGTTCGATATGCATGTTTCATACCTTCCTTATTTAACTTGTTTGTTGTAAGTTTTATGATTAGTCCATGGAATCCCACATGTCAACCTTTGTCTTTGGCAGATTTAGCTGTTTCATATGTATCCTGACTGAGTAAGTTAACATTGTTAGTAATATGTTGTGCTCTGATTCTCCATAACAGTTTTAACCTCAAGTATAAAATAAAAATGCATTCCAATGCAGGCAGATTAAAAAGCCATAGAGCAAATAATGTAATTGGTGAAGTGATAGTTGATACGAATGGCAACAACTAAACTACCCTCTGTTCTTTAAAAAACAAACAAACAAACAAACAAACAAACATTCAAGGTCAAATTATATTTTAAACTTAAAAATGCTATATATATATATATATATATATATATATATATATAAAAAAATTAAACACAAATAATTGACAGTAGAGTTTTTCACTGTTTTTAAAGCAGATTGGTTTTTATAAAATAAGAGTCTATAAAAAAGGAAAGCGTAACCATATATAAATGGTACCAGCTCTGTCTTGAAGCCTGTGAGAGGCTGTAAAACATGTCTTCATATGTTGATATGTTTACCACCTAGGGCAGGGGTGCCCAAAGTCGGTCCTCGAGGGCCGGCATCCTGCACATTTTAGTTCTCTCCCTGGTGGTACCAACAGCCTTTTCAGCATGTCAGTGTTCTTCTTAGGCCTT
>CAEFZX010010448.1:0-38608 GCA_903066825.1 Alfaro cultratus
TCCATCCATCCATCCATCCATCCATCCATCCATCCATCCATCCATCCATCCATCCATCCATCCATCCATCCAACCAGTCATCCATCCATCCAGTTATCCATCCATCCATCCATCCATCCATCCATCACCTTCTTCCATGTTTCCAGTTGTTTTTGGTCTGAACTGTTTGACTCATTTCCAGTTTTCTTGTTTTGATTTGATGTTTTGCTCTTTGTTGATGACCATAAATCATTTTCAGTCCAGGTTTTAATGAAAACATCTCTGTACCTCAGAGGTGTCTGGTGATGTGACTGAAGGCAAATGTTTAAAACTTTCTCTGATTCAGGTGTTTGACTGCAGGAAAAAAAAAAAAAAGCAGATCATAGTTTTACATTAAATTAGGTTTAAAACTTCTTTAAAAAAATCTGTTTCTAAAGCAAACACTTGAGTAATTATAAAATAGTGGTATTAATATGCTGATTATCTCAGCCTCCTTTCTTTAAGGTGTTTATGTCTCTGCCTGTCATCTCTCCATCATTTTCTCTCTCTCTCTCTCTCTCTCTCTCTCTCTCTCTTCATGCTTCGCCTTCATCTCCGTCTCTCTGTCTCGTCTCTGTCTCACATCTCCATCATTCCTTTTCCTTTGTAAACATTCACCTCCCTCACCTGCAGCACATCTTCCTCTTCTTTATTTTCTGTTGGCTGTCAGTCAGAAACGCTCAGCCCTCCAAGCATCTGTGGAATCACAATAGGACAGCCGCCTGCTGCTGCAGGTAATGAAGATGAGTCAGTTTTCAAACGGTTTCAGAATGAGCCAAACAAACTTAAAACCTCCACCTACTTATGCTGAATATTCTGAAATACCAATTATGCTTCCAACAAAACGTGTTTCCTCTTTGCCAAGGTTTATTATGCAAACACACAAGGTTAGGACAAACCGACAACACCAACAAAAACTTTCTAAAGTAAAATTAATTCACCTAAAGTTACGTCTTGGAAGTTCTTTTTTAAATTGGCTCACAGTTCAGGCTCTGAGCTCAGTTGGTTTCCCTATCATCTGTGAAGAAGCACTTTTGATTCTGTTGATGCTGACTAAATACTTACACAACTATTTTTGATTTGTGGAGTACCTCAGGGTTCAGTCTTTGGCCCCCTACCTTTTCAATGACATGTTTATGCTAACCAGCATGTACTTATTTACACATCTCAAACCAACAAGACGCTGAAACCAGAATATAAAAATACTGATTTTTTTCTTCTCCCTGTATGAAGTTAAATGAAACAATAGTTCTCTTCTTTTAAGTCAGAATTAGCAAAATTATTTCTATTTGTTAAATGCCAGACATCTTAGCAAGAAAAATTTTATATTTAGAGATTCATTTTGCAAGTTTGCATCCATCAGGTCAGTGTGGATAACTGCCTTAAAACTGTAAATAATTACTAACTAATTACTTGTGAAACTGGGGATGTAATCAGCGTTATAAGTAACTTGACAAACATTGCTGACTATCAATACTGAATAATATTCAGTCGTATCTAAGCTGCTGCAGCGTCTTCAGCTCAAAATTGTCTGATAGAAATCGTCAGTGATGAAGGCGAAGTCGTCTGAAGTCTTTTCAGCAGACTGCTGATATTTTAGAGAAGACGGAGCGTCGATTTGATTCACAGCTGATGTCATTCTCTGTGCTGTCAGTGTTTCTACCCTGAAGGACACCTGAGGGCTGAAGATGTGATATCAGGCAGCGCTGCTCGCCACAGACCACAAATTCAATCACAGCACCTTTTATTTCGATTTTTCACTTTAATATGAGCGTTAAAACGTGGAAGGCTTCATCCATTAAAGGTTGTTTTATTACCTAAAGGGAGGATTATCAGGCTCACACACCATAAAACAAACCACATTAAGTGGATATTTTTATGTCCTTGTTATTAATATTCTGTGTTTTCTGTTACATTTGCAAAGCCTTTATAAACTGGAACTAGACTTTCTTCTATGTTAAAAGTTTTGTACAATTTAACTTTTTTGAAATATGCAGAAGTTTGTTTAGCAGAAATAACTCATTTCTGGCTGTTTGTCAGTTTATCACATCGTTATTTGTTTCTGAACAGATATTTGAAGGTCCAACTGCATCATTTCAATGAGGTTGAGATCTGGACTTTGACTGGGCCATTTCAACACCTCCATTCCTTACTTTTTAATCCCTACCTTCTATATATACTAACTGTTGGGTTGTGGTGATGAGGTTTGAAATCATGGCTTTATGATGGCCTCACCAGAATGTTGACCTTCCTAGACATACAACAGCCTGCATGTTTTTAGGATTGGAGAAAGTTGTTTTGATCATCATAAAACATGTTTGTGTCGCCATATAAAGCAGCTAATTTGGGATTAGCAATCTGGTTTTAAGACTAGAGGTTATGGGTAAATGGTCAAGCAGCAGATTTTTTTCTTAAATTATCTTTAATATTCTATGTTAACAGTCATGGCCCATCTAACCCACTTGCACCAAAATAAAGTGTCAGGAAATCAAACTGGTGCAGAGAGGAGGTGAAAATCAATCAATCGCACTTTTCTTACTTCTAACATCTATGAAACAAACTGAACATCATTTTCCTCTGTATCCATTGAAGAATTTTTAAAAAGCATTTTAGTCCCACTCATATTGACAGTGTTGTCCTTGCCACCCAAATCAGAGACTTTTACTGTGAAGTTAATAATCTTGGTGGCAGAAGGCAGATTTTCATACAACCTTAAAGGCAGACATTCAATCTGCTGCGTTAAATCGTTGTCCTCCATTTCCTCCTCCCTCTGTGTCGCCCTGTCAGAGCACATTGTGTTTGTCATGTAATTCATCTCATTACTGTTAAACCCGTCTGCAGCTTCTCATGGGGCAGCGATTCCATCAGAGCTTTCCTAAATGGGAAAAGCTCGTCACACGGCGCCCAAATCTGCACATCTCACAGGGTCACCAGGCGATTGATGCGTTAACCGCAAACGGCTGCTTCCACACCCAACAAGGCTGCTGCTTTATCTGAGAGCAGAGCTCATTATGTCCTCAAAGATTAGAAATGCAACGAATCACACACACTCACTGCCTGAGCGTCTCACACACACACACACACACACGCACGCGCACCCCCCCCACACACACACACACACATTTCCACAGGAAAACTACCAAAAATGAGGGAATATCCAGAGATTACAACTAAACTCTTAAACCTCAGTGTTTTTAAGTTAGTGACAACTCAATGAAAATTGTAATCTCATTAATTGAAAGGTTTGTAACTAATCGCAACCAATTACATTTGATCAAAAACTATATATCAACAAAATAAACAACATTTTCAATGCAAAGACCATTTGTGCTGGTAAATTATTGAACAAATAAACACAGGAGCTAAATAAAAATATATTGATTTTCAGGTTCTCCATCCATCAGATGTTATTCAGGAAGTCCTGATCATTCATGGAGCTTCTTAGAGATGTAAAGTGTGGACAGTAACGTTAATGTTGGGACGCCTGAGCTGCTGCAGCAGCAGCATGTTTAGGAGCTGCAGCAGCATCATGTTTGGCATTGAGATGCTAATTTAAGCTAGCATAGCTTGGCTGACAGGCTAACCCCTTTTTAGCACAACTTGAACACAGCAAACTTTCTTACAAGCATCCCATCAGATCGTTTTTGAAGCAACAATAATCCAAGAAAGGCGACTTTGTCATTCATCCAAAATGACAGACAACAAGCAGATGTCCCTGCTTTGTTTTTAAAAGTTAAATGTTTGATTTAAAGTCCGGAACCCACTTGGGTTTTTTAAAGTCTTTTCCTGTGTCCCGTCAGATCATTTTTTTGAAGCAAAACTCAACCAATCAGCCCCTAGAGGGCCAGGAGAAGCAGCTTTAACGTCCGTCGCTTTGTTTGCAGATGTCGTCTGTGAGTCAATTTATTTTTAACGCCCTACTTAAAATGTCTGTATTGAACTTAATGAATTGATGCATACAGATGAGGTCAAGCAGCACAACACACAGGTGTGAGTCTAATAAAGATCAGGACAACTGAGAAGACTGAAAATGTTCAAAAGCTAAAAATATATTTTTTTAAAAATTCTTTTGATAAAGAGATCAGCTACTTTTTCTCATCCATCTGCTGTCTGAGGCAACATGGAGTATTTAACGTCATGAGAAAACCCCAGAATGCACCAGGAGAACATGCAGAAAGAGCCCAAACTGGGATTCAAACCTTGGACCTTCTTACCACCAAATCTGCCAAAATCTGCTCCAAAATTTAAAGCCACTGATATAAAAGATGTCCAAAGAAGATTTCACACATAATAATTTTCATTGGCCTCGCACCTTTCTCTCTTATCTTATCTGATCCAAGTGAAAAAATCCCTGCGGTATCTGAGATTATCTTCATCCGACTCAATAACCTCTCTGCAGGTTTTCCTGTGATTTAAACCCTGGACAGGTCAGCAGTTCATCCGATAAACTCATCAACTCAGAGAAACGCAATAAATCTTTAGAGCTAATTCTGGTGCTTCTTGCAGTGAAAACCTTTTTAGTTTTAAGTTTTTCTCGTCACGTTTTATCAGCATTAGATTTTAGATTCTCTCAACATCTCTTCTGCTCTACATGGTTCTCTGTTCGATGGGGCTGAAAATCGATCCCCAGTTTTTCATCTCTCCTCTGGGATGGAAGGCAGCAGCTCAAACTGCCGTGTCACTTTGCATCTTCACCTGCAATATTTCATCATCATCATCATCATCATCATCATCATCATCACAGCCGATGGAAGCTGATTTACTCCCACATCCTGCAGAAAAGTCAGACTGGATCTGCAAGCAATTCACCCAACTGCAGGATGTAAAATAATATTCATCATACGCAGAATAACTACAGACTCTTCATATTTACTTTATGAAGACATAAATGTGTCTTTTTAGGTTTCAGCCTCAGGTGACATGAAGTTGTAAGTCTCACCAGGAGTTTATAAAGAAGTTCTCAAAACCCAGCTTTTAATTTGGTGGTCCACTTCCTCTTATCATCAAGTGTGTTTGTGAATTACCTAAAAATATCTGCAAACTAAATACTTAGCTTCAAACTAAATATTAACTTTATAAACTAAATATTTAGCTTCAAACTAAATATTAACTTTATAAACTAAATATTTAGCTTCAAACTAAATATTAACTTTATAGACTAAATACTTAGCTTGCTACCTAAACATCTGGTTCTGACTGAGCCCTGCCATTTAACTAAATCAAGTTCATTTTTATCCCTGCAGCGTCTGTCTGACATTAACTTGTCGATCCAATCAGCTTTTATCACTGACTGCTGGTTTTGCATGTTTTCTGTTCTGTTCAGGTTTTGGGTAAAAAACGGCCCAGCAGAAAATTTCTTAGGTTCCTCCTGCTGCTCATCTGTTGGGACTTTGAGACGTTTCCCAGTCAGCCTGGAAATGAAATGATTCAAGTGGGTTTTGGTTCTGGTTCTGGTTCTGTTTAGTTCTGTTCTGCAGCCTCTTCCCACTGGGAGTCTCCTAAACACCCTTATGAAAGCATTTCTAAGGCTTTTTGACCCGACTCTCCAGTCACCACTGCGCCGTGTCTGTTCTCTCTGAACACTCCTTCCAGTTGAATTCATGTCATTAAAGCACAGACTGTCTGATTTGCCTTCAGCATTGATTCTTGTCATATTTTCCTCTGGAGGCGTCGCAGTGACTCCAGATACCTGATGTGTTCTGCAGCCGTGGGGCTGTTAATAACTCAACTCCTCCTTCTGTCCTCCATCCGTGAAGATCAAGCTTGTGAAAAGTGATTACTCACTGACTGACACGCTGCCTCTCACTAAAGCCTCCCCTGCAGACCAAATGTTTACTGCGGCCCTTTGAGGAGCTCTGGGTGCAGAAAGCTGATGATTGAGTCTTTCCCTGTTTGTCTTAACAGACAGAAAACTTTGTAGTTTAATAAAATGTTCCTGTATGTTGACGGATCATTTATTTTAAGTTATTTCAAATATACTTTAAGTAAATGTTACATTCAGATTTTTGCACCTAAACTAACCAGATGTTGTTTCCCTGAAGTCCTGAGGAACATGAAAGGAGCGAGCGCCGTCTCTCTCCTCTCCTGTGAGCGACGACGATGACACGAGGAGGTGGAACCGTTTCTGGTTGACCTCAGTTATTTGTACAAACTTCACTTGTCAGGTCTTTTTGCACCTTAAAAACACTCAGTCGTTAGCAGTTTGCCATCAATAATTCATGCCCGTAGTGTGTAAAACAGAGATGTTGTGGGATCCTGAACATGAAAGACTTCTTCCAGCCAAGAAACGGTGGATTTATTCCGTAAACTGGGAAATATTAAGTTTTCATTTCTATTGGTATTGACTCTTGATTCCCAGACAATTTAAATATTGCAACAGACAAATAAAAAATTATTTGCAATATAAAAATGTTGGCCAACTGAAGTGGATGTTCAGGTACTGCACTGTCTGTTCACACAATCCTTGGTTTTGGCTCCTTTTGCATAAATTACTGTATCAATGCAGCGTGTGATGGAGGAAATCAGGCTGAGGTGTTCAGGAAGTTCAGGTTGACTTGTTTGTCTTCCTGTTGACCAGTCAGGCCAGTTTGGACCACCAGGGTCATTGAAGAAGCTTTTGGTACCTTTGACAGTGTCGGCCGGTACCAAGTTCTGCAGTAGAGTGAGATCAGACTGCTGAGGTTCTCCATCAGGCTCAAAGTTCCCCTCTGACTTCACACATGTTGCTTACATTCCATGTTCTAATGTCAAGTTTGCAGAAGTGTTCAGCTTTAACCAAACTGATTCATGTGTCTCTTTAACAAAGACCGGTCTGCCATTGCAATGAGTGGTGCGAATCTGTCCTCTGGTGTTCATACTGAGGCAACAATCCCAGCCCTGAGGATAACGGCGTCCATTTTGCTCTGGCCTCTGTTTCTTTTCCTCTCTATCAGGTTGGGACCTTCCAGGAGTTTCAAGGTCTTTGCCTGACTTGTAAGAGTTCTTGAAGCCCTTAAGCTTGTGCGTACCACTAATATGACCTGGAACCCCAAACTTGTACTCAGCCAAACCAGGTAACTCAGGGTTTGGACTAATATCACCTCATGAAAAGAAAACAGAACTTGCACATTACTGCTTAATGGATTAATGAACCGCCTCATACTGAAGGCTACAGACGCGTACCTGTCTCTTGGTGTGTTCACTGACTTCCCCCGGCATGTTGTAGGCACTCTTGATTAGCGTGCGGGCAATGTGGTAGTAATACACTGAGATGATGGTCAGAGGGATCAGGAAGTAAACCAGGAAGATCATCACAGAGTGGATTTTGGGATGCATCTGATTGGACAGCGGGTAGGGCACGCAGTTCACGAAGGTGACGTTCATGTTGTCCCTGTGACCCTGAGGAGGCGAGAAACACGAGGAGAATGTGATGAAGAGAGGAGCAAATAGACTGAGACTATCATAAACCTGGCAGTGGAGGGAACCAGAGACAGTTGTCATTTATTAATAGACTATAAAGGAGAGAACTGGGCTGGTAGAAAACGAGAGTTTGATGGGAAACCCCACTGAGCCAATTGCGTGCAGTTTAAAGACACATCGAGTCTGATCGAAAAGAACATCAAAACATGTTGAAATGATGGGAAAATCAAAGCAATGACTCATGAAACAATGTCTGCTCATGTCTCCATCATCCTCCTAAATATTTCCAGCTCTGGGTTTGATGTTCCTCACATTAATGTCTCCTGGATGCCTGTGGGGGGCAGTGGGGGTCGTTATGGGCGTAGCTTCTTCCACATGAAGAAAACATTTTGGTTTTAGTAAAGGTGCCCATTGAAACAGACTAGGCTGTTTCTTATTATTCTTCGATTTTTCCATTCCTCTGGCATTGAGGAACCCCATGCAAAAAATGCCTCTACATGCAGCACAGATGAGACCAGAGCATAGAGTATAATCTATAAAACCATGACTACCATCTCAAGTCCTAAATCAAAGGAGTTTAATGCCCAGTTATGTTTATTCTACAGAGAAATTCCACATAGGATCTTCTGTCTCTTCCATATGTTTGTTGAATTTATGTCAGGTTGGATCACTGAGGTTTTCTAAATTTTGTCAATGACTCCTTTGGTTTTCGCTGTGCTAGAACAAGTACCAGAAGCACCCAAAAAATCTTGAAAAACTACGTTTTAGGAAGGAAACCTGAAAGGATAAATGCAGTTTTTGTTGTACCTGCATGGAAATCACTTGTGAGAAAATGGCTTCAGGGACAGCCAGCAGGACGGACAGCAGCCAGATGGAAACGGCTTTCAGACAAGTCCAGAAGACGGCGCTAGATGTCTGGATGTCCATCGGGTTCACAATGGCCTTGTACCTGAAGACAGAAAGATGGCAGGAGAGTCAGGTTGAAAGAGAAAATGTAGCAAGAAGCTTCACACTATGACTTGATAAAACCAACCTCTGTGCTATGGAGAAATAATTAGTTGGACTCTCACTGCAAAGAATTAGACTTTCGCCAAACCGCATGAAGAGCAGGAGTAGGAAATGTCTTAAACATCCTCCTGCTCATAATTGAATCACTCAGCATTTGGAAGCCAACATGGACTGAATGACTTTACAATTCAAAAACAGAGCAGAAAATCACTGGTTGGCCAGGATAAAATGCATCCCGAGAAATCGAGCTCAAAGGGACAAATCCCAGACGGTGCTGAAGTGAGATGAGAATCGATAAAACTGCTCAGAGTCGTGGCTCAAGTTCAATTTCAACCAGATCTCAGCTTCATTCTTTCTTCATCCAGCAGATCTTTGACAGTCTGACCGCAGAATTAGATGTTTTTGTGGCCGTTGAATGAATAGAAATATTCGGTACAGAATGTTTCCTGTCGGACAGACCCAGTGTTGATTTTGCATAAACTAAGCTCACTGAGCACCAGTAAAGGATTTACAAGCAGATGGCATCTCTTCCCACTGAACAAATTCAAATGAAACATTTTGCTTACATTAAGTAGACAAACCCTCCCTGTTTATGTACAGAAGTCTCATGTCATCAGCTGCCAAGACAAAAACTGCTTGATTACAGAAAACAAGAAGATCTAACAAGATGAACAAGAAACGTGAAACTAAAGTTCAAACACCTGCAGATCATAAAACCACAGATCTGATCAATGATTGATGAAATCTCAATGAGACTCACTGTCTTCTCTTGCTGCTTGCTGTGTGATGATGTTGCCTCTGTCTGTTGCCCAGTCCAGGTTGTCCTTGACCTTATGACCCAGCTAACGGGCTTCCTGGGTCAGTGTCATGACTGTAGCGTCTGTTGTCCATGCAAGGTCAGCTGATTCTTTGATACTCAGAGTCACACCTAGTCTCACCTGCTGCAGCCCCTGAACCAGGCGGGACAAAACCGCCTGGAGCCTCCGACTGTGAAACATCACCGAATGTTATTTATCTTAGAGGATGGCAGCTTTTCAGCTCTTTTATTGCTATAATTAAGTAAAGTTGTTTTGGAAAAAATGATGTCCGCTGCCTTCATTTAGTCCTGTCCTCACAGAAAACAAGCATGTCTATCATGTAGGGTAGAAAATAAGTCTAATGAGGTCAAGAATCAGGAGTATACAAAATAATTTGGCCTTTTTAACCCAAACACATTTGTCAACATCAGAGTTTTAATTTGGCCATAAATCTTCCAGCGTTTCCAGTTCACTGACTGATGGTGGTCATAACTTCAGCTGATGCAGCTCCTCAGACCAGCAGACTCATGAGAATAATATCAACTGACCCTTAAACGTTGAAAAGACCTTATCTGATTGCGTTCATTAATTAAAGATTATATTAATTAATAATGCTCATTATTTTCTTTCCCTGACATCTATTAGAGTCATCCATTACATAGTGGGTCAGGAAAACAAGCAGATTTGCTCTTCAGGATAAACATCCACAAGTTTAAGAGGCAAGAAAATGAGTAACAAGATAAAATACACTGAGAGGCTCCAGGCAGTTTGTCCTGTTGAATGAAGGACTTCTCCTGATTCCCAGGTTATAACAGAGGTGAGAGTAGATGTGACTGCATTTGAAAGCCTGATTGTTGAGCACAAAGCAGGTAAATACCGTGGTACCAAGCAGAACCATGTCAATGCATCGGCCATTTTAGCCTCATACAGTTTGTCTTTGGATCGAACCCCAGGATGCTTGTTAAGCCAAGCCTCAGCGTACGGTTAGCCAAACGGCTGATGATCCCCCTGCAGGTCTACCTTCAACTGGAAACCCAGTTAGATCCTTTATCACTTTATCTTCTTGATGCCTCCTGGAGCCAGAACTGACCTCACCTTGCCATCCAGACAGTGTGTGTGAAGACTAGACCTCAAAAGTAGCATCTGCTTTTCATTGGTTTATTTCAGTACATTCTTATTTATTGCTAATGTTGTCAGGTTCAAGTTACTTCAGTGACAGTTGTGGGCTTTTTGCTTCCTATCTCCATCAGTAACTGGGCGAGAGGTGGCTTCACCCCAGACTGGTCGCCAGTCCATCACATACAGATGAATAGAAAATCATTTTCTGCTAAATCTACAACTCGAGTTTCCACAGCAGAGTGGAAATTAGGTGAGGTTAGCTGGTTGAGATCCAGCTGATAAAAAACAGAAAGCTTGGAAGATGCAGAAAATATTCAATATAGCATAAATCTCCTGAGGGTTGACAATTTAAAGGAGCAGAAGGATCATTCAGGTCTGCCTCCACTTCACTTCTTTAAGCATGAAAACTTTCCCCTTAGCCAGCAGTTCTTAAAAGTTCTCCCATGTTCACATATCTCTCCATGAAACTCAGAATCCACAACATAAACATTTCTATGAAAAGCAGCTTGCAGAAGCTCTGCAGGCTACAGGGTCAGCTGCATGATGCAAGGCTGCAGTCTGCCGCACCGATCAGCTTCTACCTGCAGCCGTGATGAGAAAAACAAGCAGGCTGCTGTTGCTTCTTTGTTTTCTGTCAGGGCTGCTGAGGGACTCGACAACCCCCATCACAACAGCTAGTATTCTGCTTCCACCTCAGAAGTTTCCGGAGAAAAGAAACAGAATATAAAATCCTGCCTCTGTCTCTGTTCTAACTAATAGAAAGCTTAAATTAATCATTAAAGAATCTCCATTTGTTTTCTGGTCCAAATGCAAACAGCAAATAAATGTGCAGTCTTTCTCCCAGTGACTTGAACGATGAAAAACGACCAGCGATTGGATGGCTGAGGCTGCAAAAAGACAAAGGGGAAGCCAGAGCACTTTGTCATTTTAATCATTCTTTGTGCATTTTAAATTCCTGAGAGGCGAAGCATATCCGTGATTTAGCAGCACAGTCACACGGAGCAGGATTAATTCAGACCTGTGACTATCAGCCATCTGTTAATGCACTGCAGCTCAGAGCTCCATAAGTTAGGCTGAATTTAAACAAAGATACCAAACTGGACACTCAGAAGATTTAAAACCTTAAAAGTTCACATCAATTTAGACTGTAAAAACATGAAGTTCCTGCTGTGTGTTTGATACAAGTGCAGATAAAGATACTTTTTGTCTCTCAAATGGAAGAAAAAGAACATAGAAAAGTGTAACTTTAAAACCTGTAATAACCCTAAAAACAGTCAGAAACATGAACAGAATCTTAGTGGATCCACAAAATGAGAAAGTTTCATAAGCTTTGGAGCTCAATGGTCCTGCTCTTATGCTCATTTTATTTTATTTTTTTCCTCCATGAATGACTTATTGATCAAAGCATAAATTATGGTGGCCAAAAAGTGCAAACATGCAGCAAATGGCAAAACGCACTGTAAACACAGAAACAATCGGATCTTCAGAAAACACAAATGAAACATAAAAATGCTGAAATCTAAAAGTGCTGCAACCACAGGAAATAGAGGCAAAGGGAAAAATGATGCCAAAGATGAAATACTGCAAACTCACGCTGCAAAACCGGAAGTCCTCCAGAACACTAGGGGGAGTCAGGAGTAGGTGTTTTTGTTGTTTACTGAATTTCCCTTTTGCTTCTGCTTTCTGTGATACACCATTTTGTGTTTGTACTGTTTTCTGTTGCATTCTTGTTTCAGTTCAATGTTTTCTGCACGTTTGCATCTGTCAGCCACCTTAATAAATATCCTGACATCTTTCCTTTCCTAACCGCTGGAGCAGTGGCAATATTTTTTTTGCAGAGTGCAACCTCTATATTTCAGTTCTTGTCTTTCCAACCTGGCATTAAAGGTTCCCTTTAAACTCTTAGACATGACCTCTAGTTCTCCAACGATGACAGTTTGTCTGAGTTTGTTCTCTTTGATGAAGAGCGATTCTTTTGGGCTTCTTCTGCTCCCACTCAGGATTTTCTGAGTCTCTGCAGCATCTTATTGTTTATTTTCATCCATCAAGTTCATTCAGGATTTCACTGAAGGGACTTGATGTATGTTGGCTCTTTGGGGCAATGGCTGCAATGGCAGCCTGTCAAGTTGCTCATTTTTATTGTTTATTAATGAGTTTAAATCATTTTATTAACAAAACAAGAGATTGTTTCTGTTTACACAGAAATGGGTTTTGATTATCTATTTTCTACGGAGACGTCTGATTGGCTGTGAAACGTGGCAGAACCACTAATCCAGATGTTTGAGGCATCAGTACATTTATAACATTTAATTATAATGTGATAAAAATCATGAACAGATTCAAACAAATGAGTAACTAGTTGTTAATGATTTATTTTGGAAAAACTTCTAAGAAACTGAAAAATTGGGTAATTTTTGACAAAAATTATGGAATTATTAATATATTTTTTTAATCACATTATAATCTATCACTTCAAACTCTGACTCGAATTAAATGTTTTGTATTAATTTTGTATTAAAAGTCCACATATTCAGTGGACTTTTGATCTGAATATGATGGATAATGTTTGTCCAGGTTTCTATAGCAACTAAAGAGGAAAAGTGTGTTTCACTAATCAGGTCTGACGTTTCTGTCAGTCTGTTTATTCTGAGACAAAAACCAGAATAAGGCTGAAAATGGTGAAGTCTGGCTGAAGCTTTCCTGCTGCTGAGTTTACAGAAACACGCGGCGCCGCTCCGTCTTCCTGATGCAGGCAGGACGACGTCCGGCTGCTGCCATGCACAGACTCTCGCCATGTCACACATCTAATCAGAACACAGTCTGCTCACTCAGGACCCAGAGCCGGTCCGTTTCTGCTGCTGTAGCTGGTGCCGGCACCTCCTGCTGTTGGAGTCATTAATGGAGCTGAGAGTCAGCTGCTCCTCCAGGAGCTGATGATGTTAAATATGGAGACAGTGTGCAGCAGCTGGACACATAAATAAAATCACAGCTGGCATCTTCCACACTGAGCTCCTTCAGGAAACCTCCAAATTAATGTCCAAGAAAAACCAAAGGCTTATAGGAGGACCCCACAGCTGTGTGCTCGAGTCCCAGAGGATCCATTTCTGCCTGGATGCTGCGGCGCCGCCGCCACCGATCCAGTTGGTCGTTTATCTGAATCTGTTTTACTGATCAGAATAAAACAGTGACTGCTTCCCTTGGTGTAAACCTCCCAAACTGGACGCAGATCATTTTAGCTCAGAGTTTCTCCGCTCTGAGTTGTAGATTAGTTCAGACTGTAAGTGCAGAAACGCTTAGCAAGCAAAAAATAAGGCTGAATTCACAGTACAAATGAAAGAATCCAGGAATCAGTTTGTCCAGTGTAATAAATTTCTTTTTGCAGCAGATGTCAATATCAAATTTATTTATACAGCACAGCACTTTAAAAACAAGTTTAAAACTGCACCAACATGCTGCACATAGACCATAATAAAGTAAGTTGATGAAAAGAATCCGATGGATCAGATGGATTCCTGCTCCAGTTCACCTGAATCGATTTAAAGTCTTGTTACTGAGGCAGGATGACGTTGATGAAGGAGTTCAGCTGTTCATTCAGATGTCGGGTCAGGCTGTCCAGCTTAGCTGCTTCATCAAATTTTATCTGAATTTCTTGAATCAGTTGATGATAAAAAAAAATCTCCATCAGTCTTTCTTTGAACAGTTTTGTTTTTCAATCAGCTCCGTGTTTTTCCCCATAAAGGATCACCAGGTCGCTACAAGCTGCAGACATGTTTCTGTCCAAATGAAGCAGAGCTGAAAAACATGCACAAACTTTTGTCACATGTTACATCCATGGCTGTTTTCTTTCCACTTTAAAGGATTTAATGTCCCCCAACATGAAGCGCCGTTCCTGGAGGTTTTCAATGCACTCTGAAGTTTTTAATGTTCTCTTCGATGCATCAGATTAATTCTGTAAAACTCCGCAGAGGAACCTGGAGCTCCTCCAGCAGCTGCGACGCAGAGTCTGAAAGCCGAGTGGTCTGTCTTCGCTCAGAGACCTCAGCAGGTCCTCAGCATCACCTGCTGCTCCTCTCAGCCTTTCAGCAGAAAATCCTCCTTCATTAACCAGAAGCTGGAGTTCAGCTGTCCACATTGTGAAACCAACCAACCTTATAAAGTTTGTGCCCTTTTTCAGAAACGGTCATATTTTCAGTTGGGAATAATTGCTTTGGTTCTGGCATGAGGAGAATGTAATACGATTTAACCTTGAAGCCCACAGACTCTGGTGATAAATGAATCAGTCCTCGGACAGATGAGTTTCTATGCAATAAATACTGCAGAGTTTCAAGGTTTTACAGGTTCGCTTTGAGAAACAAAAGAAAGTTTCACTGCTTCCTGAAGTAAACCAGATCCTGGCACTTGAAATGTAGAAATGTAATGGAGCAGGGAAACGGTTGAATAAAGTGACTGAGATGAATGAACAGCCATCAGTTACCAAAGAATAGATTAGCAGATTAGTTATGAAACCTAACAGATCATTTTCAACTTGATGAAGTCTGTCTATATCTGAAAAAAGACAAGTCACTTCAGACTGTAATGAATCACTTTACATATTTTCAAGTCTGACATGACAATAATAAGCTGCTGATATTTATTTTCTTGTTTAAATCCTAAAGGATTCAAAACCAGATTAAGACAAATGTTTTAATCTGGTTTTGAACTTTGACATGTCTTAGCGTTCTCAGCTTCCTCTAAATGGATTTTCAAACCACAAATTATTGGCAGTTTTGTAAACTTTCAGTTGCATAATGTTTATCATCTGTGTTGAATTATTGGTTGTCGACTATAAAGAATTATTAAAGTAGCTGTGTTTCTATTTCTGCTGTTTTGAAGTGGATGAAGACAGTTTAAAGTCTGCTGTACTCAGGTTCTCTCTTTTCTGTAACATTTATTTCAAACAAGAAACATAGAGAACAAAAATAAAACACAGACAGTAGAGAAAAATATAAACATGGTACCTAAGAGTGTTATCTAAATCATATTTTACATTAAATTGGTGCTTGTAACCTTTCAGTTAGCATTAGCTTCTGCTAAATACAGTGCTGGCGTAGATCTTTAGTAGATCTTCGTAAGGCACCAGAAGCTGCCATGTGATTGGCTGTCTGCGTTAACGAGCTTTTGGAAACATGTAAGATGAGTTCTGCTGACATCCAGTGGTCCAGACATCTTTAAATCAGCCAACATTATTTTCACAAATAAAACATCACCAACCAGACGGGCTCTGCGGAAACAAAGTCCAGACTTCCTGTCCTCTTCACGCTCCGCTCCATTCCTCTCCTCATCATCCTCCCTCCTGACCCTCTTTTATCTGTCAGAAGCAGCCATTTCCTACCATTAAACCCATCTCTCTAAGTAGCAGACTTCTTCTTTGTTCTCCTATCACAACTCTTTGTGTTGACACTTTAGTGGCAGAAAGCTGTGAGAAAAATCAATGGCACATACAAAGGTGGGAAGAAATGCTTTCTTTCTTTCTTTCTTTCTTTCTTTTGCTCCGATTCCCTTTTTCCAGCCAGGTCTCCGTCTTTCATCAACAGCAAGAACTTTTATTTCTGTGTATCAGGTCGGTGTGACCCCTGATTTATTTATTTATTTATTTATTTTTGCTGAAGAAAGAATCTGTTTTCAGATGTGATACAGTTGTGGAAAATAGCTGAGTAAATATCCAAACATCAACTTTTCCTCAGGAAGTACTTTCTAGTGAGGTCACTGATGAGATTTTACACCAAACACCAACATAAACCAAGAAAAACCAAAGAATGAAACTGATTGTCCTCCCGGCTGTAAGTGACAGAAAAGCTTTGGCCTTCCAGCTGTAATCAGTTCAGAGGAAACTTCAGCTCAACGGGGTATCACTGTCCCTGACGTTGATGGGAAGTGATTTAGCTTCAGTTAGCCAGACCAATCTGTGCTAAATATCCATTAGGCTTGTGTCCTCATCAAGGACCTTCAGGCGAGTCAGGAGCCGCTGAGAGCTCGTTAGGGGCCTTTAGCCTCGTTAGGGGCCCACTGGAGACCAACAGGGTCAGAAACTCAGCTGGGTGAGAAGCAGATCTGGAAATGAGTTTGCTGTTAGGCTGATGTTATGGGCTTTCAGATGGATGGTGCCGAACAGAAGCGGCTTGGAGGAGGAGCTGCAGCTCAACGGCAAACAGGAAGCTGGAAAATGGTGATTAAAAACGAGAGGCTGGTCGCCTACAGGAGCAGTGAGTCTGGACGTTTTATGACAAATTCACAGTTTGCACATTTCTTTACTTCCATTTAGGTTTCTAAAAACAGTCCAAGTGCTTAAATTAATCATTCTGCTGGATTTTTTTTATAGGTTTGTGTTTTTTTGTTGTTGTTTTTTTTGTGTGTGTGGAAAATGAGCTTTTCAAATACAAAGTCACAAATCAGCAGGCACTGCCCTCTTACATAGCAACTCCAGTGAAACCCAGCCTGTTACTTAGCAACCCAAACTGAGTTCCAGCATGTTTGGTCAGCTGGTTTTACCACTGTATCCGCTGTACAATGGCTGCTGGAAAAGACAACTTAACATCCAGAAACCACTGGAAGCATTTTGTTGGTTGTACAGGAGGCTCCACTTTTGCTTTTCAAAGATATACGGCTGTATAATTGCGCATCTATCTGCAGCCGTTTTCACATGAGTGTAAATGTTGAGTTGGGGGGCGTGGCCAGCAGCAGCTTATTGTTTTAAAGTGACAGAGACCCTAAAACAGCTGAAAATAGGCAGAACTGAGCAGAGTAAAAGAATAACATGTTTTGTATAATCCATAGAGTCAAAACAGGTCACCTTTAAGTTTCAGTTGGACATCTTTAACAAGAGGATGTAGGAAAATAGTGGCTCTCATCCTTCCAGAACTTTAAACAAATGATTTAAGCAATTAGCCACAGTGAAACTTTAAAAGCAGCTCTGTGAAACGTTCTACCCAGGTGATAAACTATGTGAAAGAGTAGTTGATGATGAAGTCATTTACAGAGGGAGAAAGGATTTATTTTCTCAGGTTTTAGTTTGTAAAGGTGTGAAATAGTAATTCCCACCTCCTGTTTGAGCTTTTATGTTTCCTGTAGAAATCCGTTCACAACAATGTGAGCGTGTTCACATTGGTCGTGTTTAAAATGAAGGAGGATGTTGAAGCTGCCAGGAGAACCGCTTCCTGAAAGCCATTAATGAGACGGATTGTTAGCTCAGTGCCCTGGAGTTTTCCTGCTTTCACACAACACTCTTTACATAGTCAGTGCTGCTGCTGCTGCTGCTGCTGCAGCTGCTGCTGCTGCAGCTGCTGCTGCTGCTGCTGCTGCTGCTGCTGCTGCTGCTGCTGCTGCTGCTGCTGCTGCTGCTGCTGCTGGACCTGCAGCTCAGGTTTAATGTATATCACTGGGAAGGTTGGTGTAACACCTTGTTAGTGTTATAAAGAAGAAGTTCTGCTCCCAGCCAGAAAAGGACAGAACATTTCTCTGAGCTGGTCCTCACATGCTGACACTGTTTGGTTTTTACAAACTGTAGCTCTGCAGCCGACCTGAAGGAGAACGTCCTGAAGGACCAGCTCACAGACATTTTCCCCCAGGCTCTCTGATGAACACAATGAACGCCTCCCAGCCTGCCAGCTTCTCTGCTGGGAAGCAAAATCAGTATATTTGCACAACCACAACCTGCCTGTTTTAACTAAAACTCACTTTCTCTAAAGTTTGTATATTTTTACTTAATCACTGCATTCTGTCAAATCACTTCTGCAGACAACTTTGGCCATTAACACTGCTTCTGATTGAACTTTCTCTGCAACTCATTCCTTCCCAAGCATTATCAACCCTCATGAAAACATGAAAACAATAAAAACTGCATCTGACATGTTTAGCAGCATTTCTTCATTGTCTGTGTGGCGTAAAGAAGAAATACATATTGCATAATGTGAAAACTGGCAAATAAGACGGAATGGATCAGCTCTTCATTCAAGGAATATTAGAAAATGAGTAAATTCAGCTTTCAGGTTGTAGTTTCATTTTCCTGCAGCCTGATTTCTGACCTTATTCAGTTTATGCTGAACATGCAATTAACAGAACCACTGATGAGTCTATCGGTGCTTCTGCATCATCACCAGGCCTTTGCTCTGAGTTTTTAGATCAATTCTCATAGCTTTATCTGATTTAGTAATCAGTATTCAGAAAGCCGTTATGGTGGGTAATTCTAACTTTCAGAGGCTAAATGTTGAATTTAATGCTTTCTAAGACCCAATTAGCTTTACACAAAATCTCCTACTCACTGTTGTCATCATAAACTTGATCTTGTGCTGACAAGCTGCATAATATCTCCTCCCAACTCTGTTTAATTTACAATCTCTTTCAAATTAGCATCATAAACTGAATATGACTGTATTGCATTTTAGCTGGAATCCTATTGGAGTGGATGTATGGCGCTGGATTTGTTTGGATATGAATGGATCTGTTTGCCATGTAAACAGATAAGCTGAATTCAGTCTAAATGAGCATAAAACCCACTGAGCAGGTAATGAGACGCGGCACCACTTGGCTCAGACCAAACATCAACTGGAAACTGATGAAACAACTAGAGATTAAAAGTTGGTGTCAGATTATGAACCAGTTTAAATGAACTACCAAAACAAGCCTTTAAACCTGCTTATTTGTATATTTTTAATCAAATAAAGGGATGTTTCAGGCATCTTAAAACCTGCAGCTGTCCTTTGAAGGTCAAGAGGAGGATTTAACTAGACTCTATGTTCATGAAGAGTCTGAAGTGTTCATCTGCTTTCCAGTGTGACACTTAATGCTCTGACCTTTTCTGCAGACATGCATGCCAGGTCCTGTTTTCTTCATCCCAATAGAGCCGAGGCTCATGTATAAAAAACAGCGACAAGAAACATGCAGAAAGGTCCCGTCAGTAAAACCCAAAACAAGCAGAGCGGTCCTTCTTTTGTAATTTCATCTGAAATTTAAGTCATCAGAGGATTTTATTTCTCTTCATGTATAAAATCCAGTGTTTTTTTTTAAATTATTATTATTATAGCTGCACTTATTAATAAAAGTCAATAAAATAAATCAAATAATGATTGATTATCAATGATTGTGTCAATTGTTCATGTGTTGAATCATTTCTTCTGATGTTTTTTGTTCTTTTTTTGTTGTTGGAACCATTTTATTTGTTAATATTTACTATGTATTGTTTAATATATAAGATTTGTTCCAATAGTTGATAAAAGCATGCTGAAAATAACCTCCCATATGTTATAAAGCGTTGACTTTATGTAACCTATAGGTGAAAAGTTCAGTCCTAGAAAATCCAATCAAGTTTTCTTTGCATTATATTTCTTCCAGCAATTCCATTCTAACTTAATTATTTCTTTCTTTTAAACCCTCCATAGCTGTAAATGTCAGAGTTTAAAAATCGTAGCAATTCATTTCTTTAAACAGATGCTGGAGTTTTGAATAATTAACACACCTGGAAACCTGAGCTACTCTTCTTTTTCCGTGACATCATTAAAATTCAGACAAGCCTTCGGAGATTTGACATATTCAATGTTTTCCAATGAGATGCACATAAATATTGTATGTCAGCAGCACTGACTCACTGCTCCCCCTCAGCATTAATCATCTCATCTTATTAAACTTGATGCACAGCAGAATCTGCTGGGACAAACTGGAGGGAATAAGCCATAAGTGGCAGTGAAACCGCTGCACTCTGTCGCTGCAGATTCATATTTACAGTCAGGAGTTGTGGTAGCGACAACTGTTGTGAAAAAATAATAGATTCATAACTCAGAGTTTAATATATTAAAGTATGTGAAAGGTTAAATCTGGTGTATTCCTGTATGTTACATGGACTGGACCCTTTGCAGCGTGATGTCAAGATGTCGACCGTCTCCCTGCTGGAGGGCAAAAAGCTGCTAGCTAACGAAGACTAGCATTGGTTTTAGCTGATAAGTTGTTAATGTAACGTCCTGAATCTTAAACTTATGCATTAAGAGAAAAAGGAACACAGTAATTTGCCACTAATTGTCGACACTAAGACAATGACAAGGTCAGTAAAAGAGTTTTAATTTAGAGAAAAAACACCGAGGGAGAAGGAAGTAGTTCAGTTATGCTAGCTTGACTTTGACAACTGTAGCTTGTAGAAGTGATGAGGGATTCTGTGGTTTTGGGTTCAGTTAAAGAATAAAACGTGGCGACCAACTCTGACAGATCATCAGTAAAGCAGGCGTTTAAAGGAGCTAATCAACAACTGCTGTGTTAGCTTAGCCACTGCTAAGCTAACACAGTAAAGCTGTGTTAGCTTAGCCACAGCTAAGCTAACACAGCGAATGTTAATAATCCCAAAATAAACACCAAACGTAAAAACATAAAACTGTGACGGACTGAATGCTCTGTGGGAAATGTTTGAGTGTTTAGTGTTGAATTCTGAAACATAAAGTATCGTTGTTGCCAGTTGCTATGACAACAAGTCTGTGTGTAATGTAGAGAAAGTTGAGTTGTTCTTCAACAATATTTC
Source organism: Alfaro cultratus (assembly GCA_903066825.1). Lineage (NCBI taxonomy): Eukaryota > Metazoa > Chordata > Actinopteri > Cyprinodontiformes > Poeciliidae > Alfaro > Alfaro cultratus. Next base: position 20,878 of record CAEFZX010010448.1, read on the forward strand.
TGCGTTATTTCTCCCTTTGCTGTGGTTCAATGCACTAAATGAATCATACATCTCCAAGTTTCATTTTATTTATGGAGCAAAGCCTCCATACATATCAGGATCAGATATATCCATCAATGAAGGACAAGATGGTGGAACTGCTTTGTTTGCTCTGTCTCTGTCTACAGACGTTGGAATAAAAACATGGATTATGATGTTTGGGTCAGAGGAGCAGGCAGAGAAGAAATGAAATAACTCTCCTTCAGTCTGACAGACCAGATGATGGAGCTGATTAAATTAGTCACAATCAGGTTATTTTACTTAAATGTCTGTTCAGGAGGGGAAATAAAACCTCAACAGACGCAGAGGATAAATCCAGCTGACTTAATGGACCGGGAGCAGAAAGTTAAACGTGGGAGGGAATGATATTTTCACACATCGCTGGATCATTTTACTGCATCTGATGATCCGATCGGATCGGAACCGGCCGGCTGTAAATCCTCTGCTGTCTGTGCGTCATCCCTCTCTGCTGTCAGAGTTTTAACTGATGCGCTCAGCCGCCTGTTAGGCTCATTCAACAATTCACCGGACGGACATTTACGAGGCGCAGAGGTTTGCGCTGAGCGTGCTCGGCGCGCTGCTTCTGCTTCCACTGCGTGTGAGAGACGTGACCGTCACGTCATTACTGCTGATCACTGATTAGTCTGTCTGAGCGCTGACTGATCATTAATAACCAATGACAGGAGCTGACGCATGAAACGCTGCCCTGATTAGGAATTAACGTCCTAATTCTCTATGAAATATTTAGCTCTGCACGCCCTTTGTCTCGTTTCAGCTCCTTGCTGTGAAAGTCAGAGTTCCTGCTGGTTTTTAATCCAAGGTCGGCTCCATGAGAACCAGCAGGGAAACCAAACTGATGTCCCTTCAGGGGGAATAATTTGGATCGTTGATGATTCAAACACAAATAAAACAATATTGAAATATAGTAAAGACCAAACTCATCCACTAAACTGACCCGGCTGATGGTGATATTGGTCTACTGGAACAAAATGCAACTTGGTAAATATGAAAAAAAAAACTGCAGGGAATTATTTTAGTAATTTGAGAATTAAATGTTTTCAGCATCCAGTTTTAATTACACCCTAAACTTAAATATAAATTCAAAGATTCACCAGGAATTTACAGCACATATTTCTGCAGCTTCAAATTTGGGAAACAAATGATGCAAGAAGAAAAACATGGATACACAAGATGATAGGGGATAAAATCTGGAAAAACAAATATTTGTATATGATTCTTTTTCCAGATTTCCATAACTGGACAGAATCTGAAAGTGTAAAACTGGAACCATTTCTGCATCATATGAAGATGCAGATCATTAGTGTTAGATTCTTGCTTTATTCTAGTCTTGTTTCTTACTTACATAAATCAGAGATAAACAGTTTAGTGGAACCAGTAGTAAATATAAATAACTGGTTTCTGATACATTTTGACAGATTATGAGGCAGATTAAATTCATATAAATGAACATAACTTTCTATCTGGTGATTTTACTGTGACGCTCTTTAACATGTTTGATTCTTTTTATTTATGTATTTATTTACATGTTGAAGTCATTGCTGTTCTGGTTGAAGGTTTTTTTAAAAACATGTTTAATAAACAGCATTTCCATACTTCATATAAAGTCGTGCGCGACTGTTTTCCAGACGAACGGTCCTGGAGCGGTTACAATAATCGACCCTGGCAACGGTGACCCACCCGTCACTGTGAATGTGATTTACTCACCGTGAACTCAGATAATATGATTCATTAGACGCCTCTGCTGGTTTGATTCCAGATTTTCTCTGTCATTCATTAGCGAGGCGGACGTTGATGCAGGGAGGAGAGTCCGGTCAGAACAAGGTGATGACATGACAAAGCGTTACTTAATGTTTTATTACATGATTTAAAACTAATTATTCTGATTTTTCTGTGTCATTATTGTATTGTTGTGGTTTAAATGTCATGTTGGATGGCTGTGATGTGCCTTTTTCATGATGTCCTTGAATGCAGCACAATTTCCTTTGATTTTAAGCCATAAATGAGCCAAAAGGTTGTAAGTATCCATCAGAGATCTGCAGTAAGATGGCGTTAGGTAGTCAGAAGGAAACTTTGGGGGAAAAAAACAATCAACCTTGAAAATGTGATAAAGAAAAGAACTGATGAAACAAAAGACACGACTCCCTGCAGCTTTCATTGGCTCCTTTCTTCTATCTATGTCAAGACTTTTATTGTGCCTTTAGTAACTCACCAAATGACTTTTAAAGAACCTCTGAGCTTCCTTTAGGACCCCGGGGCCTCCAGGAGCCCCAGGTAGCTCGTTCTGAGCTCTCTCTGTTTTACATTTTGCTGCAGTAAATGAGGTGACACCAGAGGGATGCAAGTGCTCTGAGAAAAAATTATGTTACAGGTGTCTACCTTCAACACAGTTTATAATTCATACCAGCATATACAGCAAACCTCCGTCCTGAATCGGAGGTTTTGACTGTTTGATGCTCTGCAGCCTACAGATGTGTGTTAACACGATGCCAGTGGGAGATATTAGCAATGACTTTAAAGTAATTCATGAAACCGTGTCCTTTGACTTATCTCAAAGGAAAATGAAATGTGGTCATAACTCGTATCATCCAATAACTAATTCACTTCATTTGCTTTTGCCATTCCTCTAAATCTTTGGATGGACGGTTGGAGAGATTTTATGTTTTATCTTTGTGAGTCTATTTGCTGTTATTGCCTCTCTGAAATGTTACCATTATTTCTACATCTTCTATTTCTTCTATAAAGACCACACCTTCAAAGTCAAGTTTATACTACTTATCTGCAAAATAAAGTTGATTTTGGGTTTAGTTAAGAGAGGACGTGTTAAATGTCAAGCGGGTTGGAAAGATTAAATGACAAAGCTTATTTCTCTAAAGCAACGTGACAAAATAACCTGAGCTGAGATGTCCCAGTCAAAGTCTAAGAAGTGTCTCCTTAAGAGAGCTGAATAAACCTTAAAGATGTTGCTCTTATTTCCTCCAGACCCATTAAAACATGAAGTCCCACCTTCTGATTCATGGAGAAGCAATGAGCTGATTAATTCGTCCTCTGACCGATCGGCTCCCAGCTGAGGAACATGAGCACCACCTCTTCGTGGAGCTGAGCCTCCACCCAGTGATTTATCACCAGCAGCACTGAACTCTGTCTGCTGGCTCTGCTGGCGCCGTTTGTTCAGCTGCAGCATCACAAACACCAGAACAAGGCCAGCTCTCCTGAAGCCTGCTCCACTCTGTCCCTGTTTCTTTTAAGTCTGCAGTTTTTCTCCTCATCATATCTCACATCTACAATTCTTCTTCTTATTGTTATCCTGCTGTTGTTCTGCGTTATGGACCTGAGCAAACCAATCTGTCTGTCTGACACAATATCTTTAATGCTAACAGATTATAGTGCAATTTTTTTATTAAGTTTCATACGATGAATGCAGATTTTTTTCAGTTCAGTCAGAACAAACTGAACATCCAGTTCTTTTCACTTACAGCAGAGATCTTCTGGGAAATGTCTAAAAGGTGAACCTAAGAATGAAGTTTTATTTCTTATTTCTGCTCTGAGATTTTGAAGATCCTCCCTGAACCTAAGAATGAAGTTTTATTTCTTATTTCTGCTCTGAGATTTTGAAGATCCTCCCTGAACCTAAGAATGAAGTTTTATTTCTTATTTCTGCTCTGAGATTTTGAAGATCCTCCCTGAACGCTGAACTGGAAGCCGACAGAAAACAGAAATGTTCAGCTTGCCGTTTAGATCAACTTCAATTATCGTTTTTTGTTTCTTTGTTTGTTGTTTTTTATTTGTAAAAAAAAAACAAAAAAACATAAAATCATTACATTCATTTTCAGGCATTATAGCTCTATGTATTTTAATGATTCTGGCTTGCATTTGATGAAAACTAAAAATTCAAATATTACAATAATGTAAAATAAGGATTGTCTTAATTGTATGCAATAAATAACGTATCTGTTAGACGTTTTCCTTCCACTCAACTTTCCATTGATATGGACAACACTTAAGTCAGCAGTTTTATGCATGTTTATGTTGTGCATCAACTGGTTTTATTTTTTTAAATACAAAATAAATTTTCTTTGTTCTGATGTAGTATTCCTATTTTATTTCTATTTGAATTAAATCTCCATGAAGAGAATCTAAAAGCTAATTTTATAAGTCATAGGGTTCAAAATGAGGTTCGTGGGCTAAATGTGGTCCACAGTATGATCATATTTGGCCAATGAGAGAACTCCAAATGTCTGTTAGAACTGAACTGCAACTTCACAGTAAAGGAACCATTTTTACTGCAATTCCCAGAATGCTCTGCTGCTACCTAAGTTATTTCTTATTTGAATTCTTTTATAGATTCTTACTACAAAACTGTGCTTGTTTTGGATTTAAAGTTAAACCAAAGCTTAAGTTTGTTTCATAATAAACATTTATTATGGTAAATGAACAGAAGGAAAAACTTCTTTTCAATTAATATCCAGACTGATCTGCAACTTTATCCAAGTTTTTAATTTATGTTAAAAGCTTGGATAAAGATTTAGATTTTTACTTAAATGTACAATATAATAAAATCTCCCAGGAATGTATCAGATGAACTTAAACTGAAATAAACTAGTAAACTATATGAGAGACGCAGCAGCTGCATGAAAATCAGCCAGCAGGTTGTGTTTCTTCCAGCCGCAGATTAAACTGCAGGAGCAAAACTCTGGTGAGTTTCTGAATCACTGCTCAGTGAAAACAAACAGTTTCTGGTGTAAACCCGTCTCAGCTGGAGAGAGACCAGAATCCCGGCTGAGCAACAGAAGGAGGCGCTGCAGGAAACCAGGAGGATGAAAACCAACAGAGCCTGAACTGATTCTGATGACTTCATCCAGACAGGAGAACAAACATCCTTTATGAATCTGATCAGCAACCGGTCAACGATCACAGAACATTAAAACATAAAAAAGCTCAGTCACTTGATCATCACCTGTCCTGTAAATGTTTCATCCATCCATCCATTTTCTAACACCCTTGTCCCTTGTGGGGTCGGCGAGAGGCGGGTTCACCCTGGACAGGTCGCCAGTCTGGCACAGGGCTGTTTCATTCATACAAACCTTAAATTCAGCAAAAGATAATATACTAAAGTTTGAAATTCTTTTTCAACTTGTTTTGGTCAGCACAGATTTAAAGGGCAACAGATCAATGAAGGAAAACTCTGCAGGAGAACGATAAAGAAGCTGTCTGAAAAGCACCAGATAAAGGACTCAAGATGGATTGATCCACCAGGAATCTCTGCCCAAAAATAAACACAAACCCTTGAGAAACGTCTGTGAAGTAAAGAAGAAGAAGAAGAAGAAGAAGAAGAAGAAGAAGAAGAAGAAGAAGAAGAAGAAGAAGAAGAAGAAGAAGAAGAAAGGTTCTGATTGGGTTAAAATGGAAGTTTGGAAGAGTCAAGGTGAGACTTTCAAACCTAAAAACAACGTACCAAACCCTCAAGCATGGCAGTGGCAGCATCATGCTGTGGACTGTTTCCCTACTGGTGGAACTGGTGTACTGCACAATGTTACGGTGGCCGACTGGTGCCAACACACAGCAAGCATCAAGATATCAGGAAATCCTGGAGTTTGTTTCCATCTGCCAGGACGGCTTCGGAAAACGTAATTATCCAATAACACAAAGCATCCTGCTAAAGCTGTACAGACAATGAGGTGAAGGTTCCAGAGTGGCCCAGTCAAAGCCCAGACCTGTTCTCAGCTGATCCAAATCAATGTGATAGAGGTTTAACAGTTCAGCAGGAAGAATGGAGGAAAACTGCAGAGCAGATGAGCCTGACTGAGACCCATCCACTGACTTGGAAGAAGTGAATATTTATGCAATCACTCCTTTTGTCTCACATACTTTTATGTAATTGTTATTTTGAAGAAATCACTTTCACTTTGATATTAAAAGGTTTTTTGTTTTTTTTCAATCTTCTTGTGGGAAAATGCCAGATTTTATTGTTGATGATTCAATAAAAGGGGCTGAAAACTTTTTACTGACTTGTTCATCTGGAGTTTGTAGATGCTATAAAAATGTGGCTGATGTGAAACTAGAAACCAGCGATGAAGAGCAGGAATGTAACTGGAGTTTTGTGTTTTTGATTTAAAAATAAGTCAAAAACAAAAGGAACAAAAATGATCGTATGAAGGTTTGAATTTATTCTGGATTTTTTTTATCCCCACAGGGTGAAATTATTATTAATTTAATCCAGACTGTAAACATAGCAATACTATTTTTCAGTTCTTAATTAAAAGCTGATTCGAATTATTTTCTATTTTTAGGAATATCGCATGCAACTCTGAAGGGGCTCAAAGAGGGCTGCAGAATGTCATAGTTCTGTGGATTTTGTCTGTTCACCATCAGAACTCCTGCAGCTTTTCCTTCCAGCAGATAAAACTTGTTCCGGAGTTCAGCGGGTCCTCCTACCTGTCCGCGCTGAGAACCGTGAGCGTGAACACCGACACGCCGACTGAGGTGAGCTGGATGACGGGGATGAGCTTGCACGCCGCCTCTCCGAACACCCACTCCTCCGAGAAGTACCGGAACGCGTCCACGGGCACGCAGGTGACCAGCAGGAGCAGGTCGCCCGCAGCCAGGCTGGAGATGAAGATGTTGGGCACGCTGCGCATGGCGCTGTTGGTGATGAAGATCTTCACCAGCATGATGTTCCCCAGCAGACCCACGGTGATGATGAGGATGTAGACAGAGGTCATGACGCAGCGCACCACGAAGTGCACCGTCTCCCCGCCGTCGGAGGCCCCCCACCAGCCGGGCTCCACGGTGGAGTTGGGGGTCAACGCCTCGGGGTCTCCGGGGGGAGCCGGGGAGAGGTTGGAGAGGAACTCGTCATCCATGCTGGGGAGGAGGGGAGCTGCAGCTGCAGGAGCTGCTGCGCGTAAAACCAGCGCGGTGGTGCAGCTGGATCAGCCTGAGAGCGGAGAGAAAAGTTTGAAGCAACACTTGATCTGAGGGCTGCAGGTCTGAGCCGCAGAGTGAGCAGAGGCAGGGAGCTGAGCGCGTAAAGAGGAGCAGCAGGAGGAGGAGGAGGAGGAGAAAGAGGAAGAGGAGGATGCACCTGTTGGAGAGCAGCCTCCCTCTCTGCTGTGCGCGCGCTTCATTCAGCTCGTTTTCCACGAGCATCAATAAATCAGGAGGATGAACCACAGAAAGCCACGGCGGAAGAATCTCGTCCTTAAAACTGCTGTCATGTTGGGGAGCGAAAAAAGTGGCAAAACTAAATCAAATCCGTTTCTGTCTGTTCATTATTTACTGCATGTTCTGCGTGTTTGTACTGGAACCCAGATGTCTGCTGTGTGTGTGCGTGTGCGTGTGTGTGTGTGTGTGTGTGTGTGTGCGTGTGTGTGTGTGTGCGCGTGTGTGTGTGTGTGTGTGTGCGCGTGTGTGTGTGTGTGTGTGTAGTTCTCTACCAGTCCAGCTCTTTCTTGGCTTGCTTCTTGCTGTTGTTCTGTGATGGTTTCCAGGAATCGCCCAGCTGGAACATTTCAGTTGTAATCTGAATTCCTTCCTGAGGTTCCAGTGATAAAAACCTGGTTATTATTATTCTACAGTAAGTTTATCAGAGCATTTTTAAGACTAAAACAACTTTTTTTTTTCTCCTAACATTCTTATGATAATCGTTATGGTCTTAATAATGACAACCATAGGGTTGGGTTTAATTGCTGCAGAGCCATTAAAGATTCTCCCGTTTTGTGGTGCCGAAAAAAACAGAAGATTAAAAAGTTTCCCCCATTCTTTTAAAAATAAACCAAGTTCTAGTTTTTTTGCTTGTTTGTTTTTGTTTTTTTGGTTTGGTTGGGGTTTTTTTTTTTACGTCTGTGAAGATCAATTTTCATTTCTTACCAGACATTCTCAGTTGGATTTAGATCTGGACTTTGACTAGGCCATTCTAACCCATGAATCTGCTCTGATCTAAACCATAGATGTTTAGGATGGTTGTCCTGTTGGCAGATGAATCTCCAACCCAGCATTAAGTCTTCAAGGCTCCATCCATCTTGTTCCCACTGCCTGCTGCTGCTACCACCGTGTCTTCAAGATGTTCGTTTTTTTTCTCCTCACGGTTTTGTATTTATTTTAAAATTTTCATTTTGGTTTGATCTAAGCAGAGCATGTCGGCTTTGTTTGCGTTTTTTAAACATGGAAACCAGGTGTTTTTCCTCTGGGTTCATAAGCTGCAGCTCCGAGGTGACAGAAATGCAGCCAGTAGGGGCAACATTGAGTTGAGGGAAACTAGCAAACCTGCTGCTGACTGTTTGGATCCAGACCTATAGTAGACAGATCAGGTTTGATTCAGGCAAAAAAAAGACTCTGCTGTGGTTCAGCAGTACCTTTTGTCTGCCCAGCTCCTTTGTTTGCTTCCTGCTCCATTTCTCCCTTTGGATTGTCTGATGAATCTTGAAGTGTGACCAAATTCCAGCCGTGCAGAAAGCTAAATCCTCACAGAAACAGATGTAAAAGCAGCAAAGTCTGTTTTCCTGAAGGTGTGATTTTTCTGCTGCTGACTCTAAAGCCGCATATTAATGTGGATGTTTTTGATGAATCTGGTACCTTTAGACATAAAAATGTGCAAAGAGGCAATAGCTGTGATTTATTACGCCTTCATGAGTCTGTATGAAGAGCCTGTGTGTGTTTTCAAATTCAGCAGGTTCTCTGTCTGCAATAATTCACCGTGGGATTAAATGTGCAGCATGGTTTTTATCGCATGCATGTAGAAGAGAAGCTCTGTGCCATGACCAAGAATCTGTTTGGTGTTCAGAAATAATTCTCCAGCCTCATGACATCTGCAGAATTTGATCAGGAGAACTTGAGAACAGAGGAAATGTCTTTTATTTCTCACCTTCGTCAAAGTTTTCTTGGAGATGAAGAACTCCATCTGGGAGCTTTCTGTTGCGCTGCTTTAATGAGACTTTAACCGACCGAGTGGGTCTGATTCTGTCACAGATGGTTAAAGTCAGAGGTGGGACGAGTTGGATCTCTGCTGAATGTTCTTACTGATTAAAGATCCAATCTGTCAGTTCAGAAAGCTTCAAGTGTGACACCCAAGAAGTTGCTTAAAGGGGCAGTAATACATAAACTCGACTTTATTGAGTTGTACATTGTGTTATAATGTTATTCCCCTATCGGTGTAGCATTGCCTTGATTCTTTCTAGCATGTTTGAGAAATCCTTTAATCTCCATGGCAACCACATAGGTGTGCAAAACGCCTGGTTGGACCTAGCCCCGCCTTCGAGGCGCAGCTCCTCCTTGGAGCTGCAGTTTGTAAGCTACCGAGCTTCTGCCTCACAAAGCAGGAACTCTGCAAGGCAGAAGCCTCCCACTCTGCTCCTGAGTGACTCCCCCACTCAGCTCCTTCAGACTAGCCAGCAGCGATTAGCAAACAGCTGGTGGAACTGCTGAGCTCATTGTAGGAGCTACTACTCAGTGAAATGCTGGTAAAAACGTTGTTAGAAGGTTAATAGAGGAGCCATGTTGAGTTTCAGAAAGAGCAGGAGTTTTTAAAGAGACGGGCCCAATTTCAAAACCACTAAATTATGAAGTAACTTTTCTTTTAACTCATATTTGATATATGTAGCATTTTCATAACAAATGAAGTAACATAGTTACGTTATTGTGCTATATCATGTCACTATACATTCAAAACACATAATACTGCCCCTTTGAAAGCAACGTTGCTGCTCAGAGGCGTTTATGTTGCTGTTCCTGTTTACATTCAGTTCAGATCATCTCTGCAGGTTTCTCTCCCTGTGATGCACCAGAGTCTGAAACCTGGAGGTCAGTTTTAGCTCTTTCTTCCTGCTTAAACAGAGCAGAACGACTCACTTTAGCAGCTGCAGATTTCTGCTTCACTGTTTTATTTTGAAAGTCCTGCCAGGAAGTGGTTCACCTCACCCCCATGTAACTTGACTCCGGCTCGTCTGACCTGTACTGTCCAACAGCTGGGATGAAACTGGGATCGTGTTTGGGAAAAAAGAGAGGGAATGAACAGCACGCCGCCAGGATTCCGGTTGGTGTGTGGACTAACTTCTTCTTCTGGTTCTGGTCTGGTTCTGGTTCTTCTCTCTATCTCTGGGACCTCAGATGTGTGTGCAGTGGGAGTGTGTGTGTTTGACTGCTGAAGCTGATGGACTCATGTTTCCACTTTAACAAAAACTCTGAAATAAAGTGCAGGAAGCTTTTAGTTTTTAGATCATTTATTAACATCTGAACTTGTTTTCAGTGAGTGAAGCTCCAGATTAACAGAAATAAAGAATAAACTCATCAGTTGTTTCACCTAACCAGGTGTTTCCTCTGCATTGTGCTCCACTGGAGGGCTTTTTCGCTGACAGAGTCCAGTAGGGATTAAAACTCGGGCGGCCCAGGCCCCCCGCCCCTGGCTCTTTGTTGGCCCCCTGGTCCCTGTTGTGTTTTTTCCACTGAGTGGGTCATGATGTTTAGGGGGAGATAAAAGGCTACATGATTTCAGGAGAGAGAAAGAGAGGTGGAAGAGTTCAGCTGCAGGTTTGTGGAGTCCTGGCCGCGAGGGCCCGGAGCCACTCGGAGTCACACAGGGGACGTCAGAGAGCAAATCATGTCTTTAAACTACATCAAGAACTTCTACGAAGGATGTGTGAGTAGATGACACAGGAGCCATTATCCTGCTGAAATCAGTCTGCTGCTGTTGACATCGTGTTTGCTGTTTTCTGGTTGCATGAGAGCAGAGCAGCTGAAGAGATGAGAAATGTTTCCTCTGAAAGGCTTTTTGTTTTCAGCCGTCAGAGCTCAGGGACTCTGATTATCTGGCAGACAAAAGCAGGTTCTCCTTCTTTCTAACCGCTGAGTACAAATGCCGCAATGTTAATCAGACTGTGATCCAAATGCTTTTATCTGCAGCTCTCACCCAACTGCATGACTAAAACTGAAAAATATGTAACCAGGTACTAAAAGTTAAAAGTTACAGAATACATCACCATAAACTCAGGTGTAACACCATAGCAGCTGACTTCAAAAAGGTTTGTAAGGCATATTATCTAGTGAGGAGGAGAAATTCACATTAAATGATGTGTAAGAAGAGCAGTTTGGAGACCCAGCAAACAAGCACCCTGCAGAGGGACTTTGAAGCTCGCTTTGGTGTTCGAAGTCTGTCTATAAATCACCACAATGAAAAATTCTGTCATAAACACAAAAATTCAAGCTCATGTTAAAATTTCTGTTCTTGTTCTGACCATCATTTTCACTATGACATATAAAAACATGCATCAGGTTTAGCTTGTTATAGATGTCAAAACCTTTTTCAAATTTCCTCACATGATGTTTTTTCGCCCTGAGAAATGAATTCACCACATGGTGGATTGAAGGGAAGTTAAAGCACAGACCTAGAGTCAGATTACAGCTGGGTCAGATCTGATGTTGGCCATGATTCCATCCAATTGTCATTTGAATTTTGAGTTAACTTTTAAACTGTTACAAAAATGAAAAATGCTAATTAGGCATTTTTCTATCTACTGTTTTGCAGTGAATCAATCAGGCTAGCCTCATTTTGACCATCGCTGACGTTACACAAGGCTGTAATAACCAGGATGTAGAAGTTGTAAGCTAGCATGAAGCACACATCTCCTCCCCTACGTCCCTGAGGCTTGGAATTTAAATTTTTTCCAAAACTCATACCTCTGGTAAGGCAGACACCTACCAGTGGAAAGGGCATTCATTACATCAGAACTTATTAAATAAATGTATTTCCATTCCCCCTTTAGCGCATTAACTCTTTTTCTATAAAAATATGAAAAAACACCTCAAGCAAACATAAAAAGCTTTTTATGAAATTTAGGAAGTTATTTTGAGTTGATGGTTACTGAGAAAGAAAGTGATGCAACTTTCTTGAATTGTTGTGGTTTCACAGGCAGGTTTGTCAACTGAAGAGCAATTATTGCTTTAAACGTGATCTGTGCAAATCAGCAGACGCTTTGTATGCAAAATAGAAAAACTCCCAGTAAAAGTAAATATTGTCTCTTAGCTCAGAAATGTATTCTCAACTTTGATCATCTTGATTGTCTGTTACTGACCACTCTTCTGCTGGCCAAAGAATGCTTCCAACAGAGACTGAGTTGGTTGGTTGGTTGGTTGGTTGGTTGGTTGCTTGGTTGGTTGGTTGGGGATAAAGTAGTCATTTGTTCTTGCTAACTTCCATGGAGTACATTTATTTTTATTTCTTTCTGGGAAAGCATGGCTCTCTTTTGGCTAGCTGAGCTGCAGTACATGAGCATTACTGGAGGGGGATTACTCTAAAACCCTTCACAGTCATCTCAGTAAAAGGACTTTAAGACAGAGGAAACATATGGAAGATAATCTCTACAGTTTTGTAACCAGAACCTTGTAAAAAAAGAAGAAAAAGAGTAACCCGTCCCTTCCAATTCAGACCAATTGTAATGCTTTCTGTGCCTCTCTGAGTGATCTTTGTGTGTCTATCTGTGGTTGTGTTCCAGCTCAGGCCTCCTACGGTCATCGGCCAGTTCCACACGCTGTTCTTCGGCTCGGTTCGGATGTTCTTCCTGGGTGTTCTTGGCTTCGCGGTCTACGGGAATGAAGCTCTGCACTTCAGCTGCGACCCGGATCGACGAGAGCTCAACCTGTTCTGCTACAACCAGTTCAGACCCATAACACCTCAGGTGGGACTAAGCAACACTATGAGTCAGAACCAGAGAAAATATCTCAACACAAACCAGAAACACAGTACTGGTCAGATGTTTCAACTCACTCATCATGGACCTCAATACGAACCTCACATTCGTTAGACCTTCAGTATTTTCCAGGGTGGAATGATTATGCAACATACAACTACTATAATTTCTCAAACCACAACGGTTCAACGTGATTTTGTTTTTCACTTCCCTATATGGTCGAAACTTCCCTCAGACTCAAAACTTAAATATTTTAATGGATACTGAAGGTTCAAAAGGAGATGCAGGCAGTGGTAGGCACACTTTTCCTAATGCGCTTGTAGCAGAGCTAACGTCTAGCTTAGTGCTTTAGCACCTTCATAACCTTGAAAGCATTTGCACACCTAGTTTCCACTAATTTAATGTTTCCAAATAAATTCTAAAGCACTAATTTGCTTGGTTGTCAGGGTGTGAACTTTCAGTTGAATGAAGTTTGACATTTGTGTGGTTTGCAGGGAGTTGATACAGCTAGCATATACACCAGTCGGTGAAACAATCTTTATCCCTAACACCCAGTGTTTTCTGTTTATCAATGTGTACATCTCTATGTTTCTGCTCTCTGCAGGTCTTCTGGGCGCTACAGCTGGTAACTGTCCTGGTTCCTGGAGCTTGGTTCCACCTGTATGCAGCCTGTAAGAATATAGAGCAAGAGGAAATTCTGGAACGGCCCATCTACACCGTCTTCTACATTATCTCCGTTCTGCTCCGCATCATTCTTGAAATCATCGCCTTCTGGCTACAAAGCCACCTGTTTGGTTTTCAGGTTTGTCCATTTCTGACAACTTTTAGCTCAATGTTCAATACATGAAGAAGTATGGCTTGTTTTGTAGAGTTGGTGCAGAAAGTTATTTCTCTTTAAGAAGAATGCAACAGCTTGACTTAGATTTCGAAGGTTGTGTCCGAATGAACTGCAGGTCCTTGTGGAATAAACCAAACCCAACATGCCCACTGCCTCATACCTCTCTGCTGTCCTCAGGTTCACCCGGTGTACGTCTGTGATGCCAGCTCCTTGGAGAAGGCCTTCAATGTGACTAAGTGCATGGTACCTGAACACTTTGAAAAAACCATCTTCCTTAGTGCTATGTACACTTTCACTGTGATCACCATTCTTCTCTGCATTGCTGAGATATTCGAAATACTCTGCCGGAGACTTGGCTATCTCAGCAATCAATGACAGAAAGGTTAATGCAGAAACACAATTAGTGAAAATATCTGTCATATTTTCAAACTGTTCATGTTGGGCTCATTGTCATTGGGACTTTCATGAAGCAGAAAGTCGGTGCTAGAGTCAGACTTCACCTGTGGTACGTCAGTAAGCAGCACCAAGAAATCTGGGAAGGTGCAGTCATGTCAGGGCTGGCCAGAGCCAGCGGTTCTTTTGGTGTTTGCTGCCCAGACGTATAGCATGACCATCCGTTGGTGTATTTCAGAAGACGGTTCTGTACTGGCTTGGTCGAAAATTGTTGAATGATTGGACTGGATGACCAGAAAGTGTCAGGTTCTTAAAGATGCTAAGATCCCATGTATTTCTTTTGATTAGTGAAGAAGGAAAGCTCATTTTGACCCAAACTTGAAGATTTTTATTAACTGAAGGTTCACTGAGATCTGAGCATTTCTTGGAGATGAACCTCAGACCTAATATTATACCGAACAAACGTATGTAGGGTTGAGACATACACATTATCTGATCTTCTTTTCACCATATATGCTGATTTTTGAGCAACCTAGTGCATCTTCTCTTGAACTCAGATTACTGTTTGCCAGTTATTGTTTGATCAAGCTAAAACAAAAGGTCCTGAAAGAAGCCCAAAGTCTCCCACCAATCCAGCGCAAAGGAAAGGCCAACAGATTAAATTAATCTCCATGAAATTCAAAGCATGGATGTCAAAATGTCTTGACCCAGACCTCATCACTAAAAGAGATACAAGCTCAGTGTAACTTTAGTATGACGAAGTAAGAAAAAGAAGCAATAGAAAATTTGGTTGTGTTGATTTTCTTGAGAATATGTCAAAAATCTGTCTGTGCTCATTGAGGATATTTTTCAGTGAGCACAAGTATATGCTGCCCACAAGATACAACAAACAGTTATTAATCATTTTTAATGGATGTGAACAAAATTAGAAGGAAATTTTGACACATTTGAAGTTGGTTCTGTTATGATAATCCTCAGTTTGTTTGCAGCAGCTGCCCTTAAACTTTGTTCATGTCTGGTTTTTTACTCCTCAGCCACTGAACTTATCAGAATGTCCTCTACATCCATATACCCATTTATTTGATTTAAGCTACTTCATGCATTTTTCCTTTTGAAGTCAGTGTCTGTCCTTGGAAATATGATTTAATCTTCTGCACTGTTTTATTCTTTTTTACTCAGAGATCCATCCAACTTTTGTTACGAAGTTTTTAGCAATCTGTTTATCATCTCAGGTACAGGATTGTATAACAAGACAAAAGTGGATCACACCATCTTTTCAGAACCTTTTAAACCTTTTATTTAGCTCTCTGACAGATTTCCAGAACTTAGAGTTATATTTCTATCACTAAATTACACCAATGGTTTTGTTCCTGCAACTAGAGAAGCCACAGTCCTTCAGAGCACCTAGTACCTGTCAGCTGTTACAGAAGTCTGTAGTAAAATAATCACTGTACAGTTCATCTGCAGGGCTTCTTTCATGACCCATGCTTCATGCTACCAGCATTTGATTTTATCCATTAGTATTTGAAACCCCTAAGCATTTATATATCCATTGCATACTTCCCAGTCTAATTGCAGGAATTTTATAAGGTTAACCGGTCCCAGCTAGTCCAGATTAGCATGCTAACTGAGGGCAGTTGCTAGCATGCTAGCTAGCAACAGTTGCAACAGATTGAAAACTGTAAAAATCAGGGGATGTTTTCTCATATGGCACAAGTTAAAGGTTTAGACACAGCTACATGTGATCATGTGTATGAAATTTCCACTACAGCATGTTTTCTGCTTTAATTCCTATTCATACTCTAGTTTGTACTCATTTTGTATCGCTAAATGTAAAGAAGCGGTAAATGCTTTCTACATCTGTTTCCCCCCACATCCCTGTCTTTGTACTGACATAATTTCACCCCTCAAAGATGTTTTCAGTCAATTAGCTACAGTAAGGTCCACTTCATGACCAATGTATGCATATTAAAACTGTTTGTTTGACTGATATTGCATATTATCTGTAAATTTCAGATTTGTTTTGTTATGAGATTATTAAAAAAATGTTCTCCAATTAGCTTTGTTTTTTAATTTATTTTATTTTATTGAAACAATTTAGTTTGGCAGCTTTCATACCAACCCTTGTTAATATTTTGTATTTGTAAATTCTGCTGATGCTGTTGGTATTTTTAGTTTACACAGAGCAACCATATATGGCTAATTAAAAACAGACGCTGGTCTAAGCTTGTCAGCATCGTTGGAGACATATCAGACTGGAAAATTAAAACAACAAGGATGGATAAGGACCCATTTTTATCTGGTCAAGATGCAAAAAGAGGTTCAAGTTTCACTGTAAGAAAACCTCAGCAAAGATTGTCACATTTAGTCATCAAGTCTCTATAACAACTGTTTGACGGTTGCTGGTCACCGACTGGATGGCCTCAATGATTATTTTCAGCATTCAGTGTAACCAAGGACACGTTTTTCTCTTTATGTATCTTTAAAGAGGCGCCAGTAGCTGTGGAAGCTATAAATAAAGGTGTAAAGTAAAGTGGAAGCTTTGACATTGATGTTAATGCAGGAACATAAAAATCACTTAGCTATTTAAGAAATGGGACCATAGTTTAATCACCTGCATTCAAAACATAAAATCAGCCAATTAGAGTGTTGATGGAACATTTTATGCACCTCAGGGTGTTTATCCTCGTGTACTTGTCCCTCTTCACTATCTGTTTTTGTTTATACCTGCAACAGTTCTCAGTACCCCAAACCAATTCATCCTCATGTACTTGTCCCTCTACGCTATCTATTTCTGTCTGTACTGTAACAGTTCTCTGTACCCCAAACCAATTCAGCTTCCTGATCTTGTCAGGGAAACAAAGATCAGATCTGAGGCTGAAGACAATGAGTGTAAAAATGAATTATAGAAGTGAACATGAAGGCCCGGACTACGCTGAATCGCCCCTGGTCATGGCCACTCTCCAAATCTCATTTTATTTTTATTTCCAAGTCTGTAGTTGGAACACATAAAAACAGCATTCCCTTCCAAAGAAAACTGGCATCTGACGAATATTTATTACTAAAGGCAGTAGGATGGGATTTATGAAGAAGAACATCAGGTCAAAGGTTCATCCAACCACAAGCCAGACCCATTAAATCAAAGTTTTCTTTTCTCCCACAAACCATAAAGTCATTTAACTGTGACAGACAAACTCCACACTCCAAATCCTTCTGCTGCCTTTGAAATCTAATTTCCTTTGAGTTTTCTAATACTTGATTAGATTTGTTTTCTTCAGTGCATCTAGTTGGTAAATATATATTGGTTTCACAGACTACAGAATCTCTTGAATAAAACATTTTATTGGCTCGGAAGTTGATTGAATTTTGCCTTACTTGCTCACATCTGAGTCTGAAACTGATACTAGATTTTAAAAGTTTAAAGCAGGATTTGTGGATCTTAAAGTTGTATTTCTGTCTATGTCTTGATGCTACCTGTAAGCAACGAAAGGTTTTGAAATGCGAGACACAAAACCCACAAAATATTTCTGTTTCACTATCCTGGTTTTGTTGTGTGAACCAGGCCTAAGTGGACTCCAGCACCCAGGATCTGCAAAAAACAGAGATGAAATTAAAATTCTCTTGAACTGAAAACAATCAGACTCCTTGGTTGATTGACCTGGAAATCTGAAAAAGGTATGAATCCAAATCAGACTTTAAGCAAAATTTGTTTCAGTACAGTCCATACAAAGAAAGAGGCAAACAACCAAACACACACAAGGGT
>CAEFZX010010455.1:0-13514 GCA_903066825.1 Alfaro cultratus
TTCAAAAAATCTTTTTAGACCAATTAGGTGAAATTGGATAATTTCCACGGCACACCTGACAATCACCCACGGCACACTAGTGTGCCGCGGCACACAGTGGTTGAAAAACACTGCTATATACTATATATATGAATATATATAGTATATTGTTTTACACTTGTGAATATGTAATAATTGGTTTTATTTTGTAACCAGGTTACTGTGTATTGCAGACTTATGGCCAGGTCCCTCTTGAAAATGAGATCCAGATCTCAACGGGGTTTACCTGGTTAAATAAAGGAAATTTAAAAAAATAAATAAATAAAAAATAAATAATAATAATAATAATAATAACAATAATAATAACAAAAAAAATATATGTATTAAATAATATATATTATTGTATAGTATTTATATTTTATTATTATTATTTTTTATTTATTTATTATTATTATTATTTTTTTTTCTTTATTTTACCAGGTAAATCAACTGGGTTTGTCTAGATCTCAATGGGGTCTACCTGGTTAAATAAAGGAAATAAATAAATAAATAAAATAATAATAAAAACTAATATATATTAAATAATATATATTATATAATATATATATTTTATTATTATTATTTATTTATTAATTTTTTGTTATTATTATCTTTATTTTCTTTATTTAAGGTAGACCCCGTTGAGATCTGGATCAACACAGTTGATTTACCTGGTTAAATAAAGGAAATTAAAAAAAATGTGTCTATATATATACACAGTATATCCCACGGTGTTCCCAGGCCAGCTGAGAGACATAGAACGTAGATCGACTGGTAAATTGAGAGCTTTGCTTTTTGGCTGAGCTCTCTCTTCACCACGACGGACCGGTACTGGAGCTTTTCTAGTTGTATGGTGCCCAGAGTAGAACGATGCTGCCCCTCCCCTATATGTTGCTGTGCACTGCTCGCCAGCTGACTGCTTTCAATAAATTTGGGTATTTTTAAATATTTTTTTAATGAAAAACACAAAGGTAGGCTGTAAACTCACTGAGCAGAATCCAATACTTTTGTTGAGGTAACACAATTTTAAATCTGCAAGCAGCATGTCAGTCCAGCAGCCAACTGTGGGCTGTCAACTTGAATAAATAGCGTGACTAATTAAGCAGCTAAAATCAGCCTGATATTTCCTCAGTCTTACTCAATAGAAAGCAAAGTTACTTGAAAATCTCCTCTAAATTTAATCTGTTTATTCCACAGATTATGTCTAGTTGTACAGAATGGACCAAAAAAATAGCTAATGAATGTTAAGACAACAATATTATAACTGTGTTAATGGATATGTTATTTCGGCAGCAGAAGGGAAATTAGTTTTTCTGCTTTGAATGAACAAAATTAAGATCACACTAAACATTTTTGTTCTACATTTGTGTTATTATAATAAAACAGTGAGATTTTTCCAGAGTGGTACATCAAAATTTTGTTTCGACACATCCCTGTTTAGTTGTTATAGATGGACACAGCTTCCATCTATAAACATTTTATGACAGCAAAACTAATTCTGTTTTGTTTGCATATTGAATCTCCTTTGTTTCTTCACAAACACATGCTCTCTCATAAAGAGATCACGCTTTCATCAACAAACTCCAAAAGCTTTGCAACGGCTTGAAAACATCAGCGCTGTTGCATTTCGGATGTGCATCATTCTGCTCCCTCGTTCAGGCAGCTTGCTGATTTACTACAAAAGCTAAAACCGTCTGTGAGCCGTCTACAGTGGATAGATCAGAATGTGACAAAGCTGCCATTTTCTGTGGCACAAGGTGACAATTGTTAGTAATGTGAAGCCGTAGGTGGTTTGACCAACTGAAGCGCCAACATACAAGAAGTACAAAGAAAAGGGCTGCTACACACAGGATATCGACACCTGGTAAGATTATTGAGGGTTTTTTTTTTATTTATTTATTTTTTTATTTATATATTTGTCCTTTAAAACAAAAAAGGAAGAACATCTTTACTTATGAGCTTAACTGAGGCTAAAGTGGGTTCTCACCTTTAGATAACAATTAACTGCTGCTGTTATTGAAAATTGTAAAAAGAGAGAAACCCTTTGTTCAGTGAAACAACAATATCCCTGTACATCACTTTTGTGTGAATTTCTGTGCCTTGGAGGCATATACATGCAAAATATAACCCTGCTCCCTGAAAAAAAAAAAAAAAAAAATATATATATATATATACATATAACAAAGAAAGGATTTGAGTACAAGCTATGATGTAATGCAAGTTTAAATCCTTTTCCCTCTTGGGAGTATGCGAAATTGATAGAGGCACTTTGTGCAAGAAATAGATGGAAATGGAATGTTAGGAGGATTTAAGAAAAACAAAAAGAATTGACCTCTTCTCTGAGTCCTTGTTAAAGAGGGCCAGTAACCTTGCAGCTCCTTCATCCCACGCTGCTGGAGCCTTGGCAAGCCCAGAAAGGCAAGCTGGCACCACAGTCGTAACCAGCAACCAACCAAACACCAGTGCTTAACCAGCCATTTAACCGAATGGTAATGCATGCCAAGAGTACGCTCACTGTTATATGTGAGGCCACTCCATCTTTCTGAAGCACTTGGGAAATACCCAGAGCGGTAAGAGACAAATCAAAACAAAGGATAAGAAGATGAAAGCAGAGGAAACTGCCTGGAGGATAATTTCTTCTTCTCAGTGATATATGTATGTAATCAACAACAGGATTTTGGTTCTAAACTGGAGTCAAAAAGGTTGAGTCAAGAGGAAAGAAAAAATCTATCCAAGGCTTTGGGAAAAAATAAGGACTACCCATGGTTTAATGGCTTGTAAGCTCACCTTGATCAGCAATAACTCTTGGCAACTGCTTTTGTGTGACCTAATCACTCTTTCAAATCATTATGTAGAGACTTTGGCCCATCCTTCTTGATACAGTAGTGCTCTAGGTCTTTGAGGTTTCTGATCTTTTTTAACAACCCTCCAAAATAGTTCAATCGAGCCCAAATCTGGACTTTGACATTTGTCAGATAGATGGACTACATGACAGTAGAATAATTTGGCTACAGATAGGTTTATGGTTTGCTCAATGACAGAAAAATGCCAAGCTCCTCCGGTTGTAGAAAAAGCTCAAATCATCAACCTCTCCAGTAGTAGTTGATCATTTGAATGAAGTGATACACTGAATGATTTTTATTAAACATATGGTGTTGCAAAACATCACTGCTTTGGTCTTACAAGAACATCACTCAGGACGTTTTGTTGCACGTTCACATACAACTAATTTGTAATTTCAATTGATTTTGATGCAATGCTATTTTTAAAGTGGAAATGCTTTTTTGTGCAACCCTTTTAAATGAGCCATATTTCTTTTCTTTTTTTTTGTCTGAACTTTAACATTGAACTGGAAACTAAAACCTGTGGAGTTAGAGATGGGAGGCATCAGGCCAGTGACATTTTTTCTGACTACGGAGTGAATTTGCAGGTACATCCACAGACTGTCAATGCGTTAACCCTCCCACAGTCATAGCTCAAAGCTCATTAAGAGCCGGGCAGATGTTACGGTCGGACAACCATCAGTTTTTCAGTTCCCAAAACCACAAAAAGAAAAAAAATAAACAACTTGTATAAGGGCAGATGGGAGTGCGACCCCTCCAGGACAATGCACGGGCTACAGAGCTTATGCGGGTACCCCGCATAGTCGGCCGCAGGACGTCTTGGAGGTGAAATGTTCTCCACCTATGACTGACTAACCTGTACACTCAATTTCTACTTATATGGTAGCAGAGGTGCATACTCTAGGATCCCTGCCTCAGTAGAGATGGTAACCATCCTTATCAATTAATCCAAGTGCATTTGATTTGGAGCAAAGGCAAAGAAGCAAGGGTATTCCTATTTTTTCCCATGAGTGCACAGATAAAATTTAAAAATATACACAACCAAACACCCGATTCTTTGAGGCATGCCATCACTATTTAATGCAAATATAGTCTCCCAGCATCAAACAAATTCAATTTATTCATGTGATGTTTCACACCTCTTGGTAAATGATAAATGCACAGGAGATCACAAAATATGTTGCCTAAATAGGATGAGAAGGATTTAACTCCAAGCTATGTCATCTCCAATCATCTTTTATTTTCCCACTTTTAATATTATCAAATCATCTGCAATACGAAACCAAATCTCCTCTGGGCAGGTATCTATTTACATTTCATAAATCTGTGTGTCTCTAATCTTTCCACCAATTCTACAGGGCCGAGATGAGAGTTAACTTTCCATGAATCGTTTCCCCATGCATAAGGATGCCAAAGCTGAGGGGTTTCCTGAGCACTTTCTGCTGTAAATGGCCTCTGAGCTTAAACCTTGCCCAAAACACTTAGGACCTTTATTACAGGCACTTAACCACAGGGCCCATCAGTGTTTGCAATGCGCTCTAAGTCACAGATAATGGGCCAATGTGCAGGCACACACACACACACACACACACACACACACTTACGCACGCATGCATACAAAGGTTGTGATATCGTTACGGTGTCATCATCTCAGTCAGAAGCGTAAACTACCAGAATGTTCGACACAGCGTGGGGATTACTCTACGGATCAAAGGGTTTTCCTGTCTACACACAGGAGTGTGAGTGTGCAGTTTTATTGTGAGAAGGACCATGATGTGTTTATTGGCAATGTCTTTGCAAAGTCCTTGAAGACTGCTTAACAAGACTCGTAATGCTAGCGAAGTGTAATAGTCAGAATCCAAGGAGGGACTGTTTGTGTTTTCTGTTTTCCATGCATGTGTTTGAAGGTTCATTTAATTTCTTATTGTCTTTTCCAGCCATTACACAGGGCAAGCAGGTTTCTCATTTGATCTCTTTGGCTTCTTTGATATGTGATATGACACAGAGATTACATATTTTCCCAGGCTTGCAGGAACAAAGTGAGTCAGAACACAAGATGATTTTTATGAAGTGCATTGCTAATTTCCACCCTAACACATACTGGTAGTATGTGTTAGGGTGATAAGTCACTTTTTTAAATGACATCACGCCATCAAATGTATTCATGTGTGATTTTAATTGTGTTTCTTATTCAATGGAAAACACCACTATTCTGAAATTATGATTTTCAACATTAGCAGAATTTTGACACAGTTTTGTGCATATTTGTAATGGAAATGTAGCTACTGATGCACTTTACAGGAAATGTTAGAACAGAAAAGAACTTCAATCAGCGAACAGAAGGAGAAGTTGTGAACCATGACATTGATTTACTGCACTTTAGAAGAGAAGAAGGCTGTTCTGTCCGTGTTGGCCAAGCTTCCAAATATTGCATTAACATCAATGGCCATCTTGTTCAGCTCAACACTTCTCTTTCCGCAGTGGAACATTGCTGTTTACAGCGCAGGCAATTTCTGGTAAGCTTTAGGGTCAAACTGGAGTCACAGATAAATATTAGCGATTGAGTAACATTTAAAACTTCAACAGAGTCCACGCCTCCAGGAAACAATTGTTTCTCAAAAGCAAAGAGCCCAGATTCTCTGTATGAAGCAAACACCATAGAACAAGGAAATATTCTCTTGACCTCAATATTTCAGGTCCAGACCCAATTTTCTAAAGTTTTCCTCGAACTGTGTGATGAGTCTCCTAGTGCTCCTTTGTATACTAGATTCTCTGTCTGGGTTACTGGCTCTAATAAACAAAGTTTATAGAGCATCTGCTTCACTTCCAAATGCTCCCAGTTCCAAAAGATTGTCAAAGTTCTCAAAAGTCTAGAGAATGGAAGTATTAAGAATAGTCTTAAGAGGATAACAAACAAGGGGCATTTGGTTGGTTTCATCGCATTCCCATAGCAACACAAGTGTCATGTATGATGAGCAGCAACACCCAGGCACTACTGATTACCTGTCAAAAAATACAGAGCCACTGTATGTATTTTTTAGCTGCTAAATCCATGCTATCATTTTCCCTTGAAAGCACGTTCTGTCTGATCATGTTAAAATACATGCTTTGTGAGGCTGATCATATCAAATTTACTTTATCTCATCTTAATCACATCTAATTGTGAAGATGATATTAGTATCTACATGAATCAAATAAATAAGACACTGTTCTATATCACATGCCATAATAAATCCAAGTAATAAGTTAATAGAAAACGTCACTGTCTCCATGCTTTCAGAAAAACAGATAATTCTTTCTTAGGAACTGCAGTCGGAAATATTATTTTATTTTATTATTTTTGTCAGGCTGTGTGTACTCTTCTCCTTACGAGGCACCCACTGCAGCATTCACCAATTAGCTAGATATACACACAGGCAGAACCTGAAAGGGATGTAAGACGTAAGAGGTGCACACACACAATTACCGTTGCATTTACCATCAATTTGCCCCGTAGCTCTCACTGAGAAAGGCAAGTCAGTGGGCAGAAGGAGGACGTTAGCGGAGCAGAGGACGAAGGGCTGCTTTGCAGTTTCTCTGCCAGGCAGCTGACTGGCACTCTTGACTCGTTCTTTTTCTTTTTCTAATGGACTGAGCTGAAATGCGCCAGAATTTGATTATTTCCTCCTAGTCTCCCTCTCATTCACTGGCTCAATTTTCTCTTTTCATCAGCAACTTGCTATTTATTCCTCATGAGCCATTATTCCATCTCTTTTCACTTATATCAGTCCATCTTAATTCTTCTCTCTTTTTTATCCTATTCAACTTTATATGCCCTTTCTTTTCTTCATGCTTCGTGTTCCATCTTCCCATATTCTACTAGCTTATCCTCCACGTTCTGATAAAAAAGTAATAAGGCTTGTAATGGCTTCGATTTCCTTCCCTCCCCTTTCCTGGCAAATGTGGTGCATTTCATCCCTGAAGATAGCCTTTGTTGTTTCTAAAACAAAGAGTAAATGTGCATGTGCATTTGCCAGGTGTATGTGTGTGTGTGTAAAAAGAGTTTTCCTCTAGTGTGCGTCTCTGTGAGATTGTATATTTATTGCTCACCTCTCCCTTGTGACTCAATCCACCACTTATTCCAGGGGTTTAATTGAATAGTGGAAGTGGTTGCTCCTTCCCTTAGTGGTATACAGCACCCATAGCCTCCCCTGGGCCAAGCTAGGGGCTTGCCCAAGTTATAAAATTTTCACAAATACCCATGTATGCATTCACCACTAAAATGGTCTGAATAAAAGTCCTCATAGTGCCTTTTTTGTGTTTGAGAGAAATAAAAAGAGTGAGAGACGAATGAGGAAGAAAATCACTAAAGAGGTCAGTGTCCTCATCTCCTACTGTTGTGTAAAGCCACTCAGTATGAGCCCACTTTGGTCCACCTTGTTCTGTCCCACAGGATGAATGGACCTCATGCTACATCTGGAATAGGTTGCAGCCACAAAATCCTTATGAAAAAGAACCAAAACCTCAAAGTGTTTTCTTTGAGAAACACATATCTGGTTAGAGGTTAACAGACCCTCATCATGAGAATTATGAGAATGAATAAGGATACAGGAATACAGATTCCCCTTGTCCCCTCAGGAATGTTGAGTTGTTCCGTGCATGTGATTATGTTTGCATGTCATTCGGGGCTTATTACTGTGATTAATCATGCACATTGTCATAAGTCATTGCTGGCAGATTATGCGTGAATAATACAATTCCTTTCTTGGAATGATGAACGACCAGCGAGAATCCATGGGCTCGAGTGAAAGGAATGAGAAATTGGAGCAGACAGATTCAAGACACCGGGAGTGTTGCTGATAAAGCTGCTTTTAAAATTACATTGAAATACTGTGTAAGCACAAAAGAGATCTGTGATGGGCAAAAATAAAAAAATCTATCTATTTGCAATATGGTCATGATTGCAAGGAGAAATTTTACATAATTTGGTGTCTCATTAAATGACATTCATCTATGACATTTTTGAGGAATAAAACATGACCTCACAATAAAGTGGAACTTTGAAGAAGAAAGCCATAAGATACATCAGTAGGAAACTGATTGATTGGTTAATTTATGCAAATATATGGATTCTACTTTCACTTATATCCTAAGTTATTGCCAACATATTTCAAATCATTTATTCTGACAACCATTGCCCTCAACCCTGAAAACAAAAGCCTTAATACCACTAATTAAACACTTTTGCACAATATTTCATTGTTGAGTTCCATTCCCATTTTCTGATATACAAAGCACTGTAAACTAGAATCACAGAAGATCTTTTAGGCATGCTTTATAAACACCACTTGATGATAATAAAAGACCCAGCAGTGTTTGAACTGCATTATAAATGCAAACTAATTTATAAATTTAGCTAAAGATGGTATGTAGCTATTTCCAGTGAACTGAGACAGGACTATGTGCTGGGTTAAAAAAAACTAAATAAAAAGAAATGTAATACGTACAACATCAACTAGTTGAACTGCTGATCTACAGGTGCCAATCCTCAACAAAACTATGCTCTCCTCTGCAACAAAACAGCACTTTGGAGAGTGGGTGCTTTCAGACATTAAAACTAAAAATTTATACCGACTGTTAAGTCTGACAAAATGCTGAACAGTTTTACATTTAACATGAAGACATGAAGTATATAATTTGAAAACCCTGTTGTTGGGTAAAATGTGGATTAAAAGAAGCGTACTAAGTCTGCTAAATTGAAACAAAGTAATTGATTGGGATGCTTTAGAAAAAAAATGTCAATAATGACTAACTGAATCTGGCTATGCTGTACAATACACAATCAGACATAAAAGTATGATTAATAGTGTGATACTGTATTATATAGATATACAGTAAACAGTCTTGACCCTTGCACTTTTTCTTTTGCTCAATCCATTGTTTTTTTTTTCTTTCTTTCTTTCTTTTCTGCCTGGGCAGACTTTCTGAAAATGCTCTGCCTTGATTTACCCCTTTATCTCCCTCCCTCTCTATACTGTCAACTATACTCTCAAAATGAGCTGAGAATGAGGGGGTGGAGAGGAAAAGAGGCTGCACGTTAGAAAGAGAGATGGAAAGAGAGGAGATATTAATAGTGACAGGCCAGAGATATTGAGAACCCACCGATGATCCCACAGCGTCTCACCAAAGGTGTGGGGGTGAGGTAATGGCTTGATGCTGACATCTAGAGATGGAAGTGGAGAGGTAGATGAAGGGCTAATGCCTATAGATTGTGACCTCTGGGGAGTGAGATTTTCTTGAGGCCTCTAAAAGCTTGAATTTTTAGCAGAGATGCAAGTACCATCTTGGTCAAGGCTAAACTAGCAGGGTTTGTCTGGATAAGTGGACCTGACAGCCCCCTGCAATGAAGTCTCCCTGCAGACTCACTACTCTATTGGCACAATGTTTAGTTTTGTCCATAGACTGTCTGCTGGGATTTGTCTTTCTCCATTTGTTTTCTACCAGTGTTCCCACATTTAAAAATGTCACCATCAAGTATTTAGATAATGATTACTTAATCCATTCCCCAAAAACCTGTAGAAGGATTATTAGCCTCTAATAATACTGCCACCTTCTACTATTAGCATATGGTGAGCATTACAGCATGTCATTCCCTAAAATACCATGTCTTTGGATTCATCAGCTTAAAAAGTGTGTGTAGTTGTTTATACTGAAATGTATACATTAGATTAATACAAATGTTGTGCTGGCGATTGATAGAACTACATTCATTAGAACATCCACATGATCCTTGCAGGCACTGCACAAGTAAAAAATGACAGAAGAATAAAAATGGTGAAGAATAAAAATAAGAGAAACTTCTCTTTACTTTCCTTGGTCTATAGTTCTCTTATCTTTGACCTTCCTTAAAGCAGATGGTACCGCTGACAGAGATACACAGAGTCAGACGTGAACAAAAACACAGAGAATATAAAGCCTAAATAGGTTCAGTGAGAGTCAAGTGACAAGTTGGCCTCGGGCAATGGACCACAGTGACTATCCAGAGGTGGCAAAAATTAAAGATGCACCTCTAGTAAGGGCTGGAACATTTGTACAGAAATAGTTAAGGAATGTGTTGATTTTAAATTTGTCTCCCATTTGTGGAGTAAGCCCCTTGTTTTTTGCTCTATGCTATTGTGCATTTCTCTTCTATCTTTAAGGAATATGACAAGAAAAGTATAGGAAAACAAACTTCTATATTAAGTACAAAAAGTTAATAAGGGAATCACAGACGATGTGTGGTGTGTGGGTGAGGATAAAATCTTTATTGATTTATTCTGAGGAAAGGGTGAATTAAATAAAGAAAAAAAAAAGAAAGCTGAAGGTTCAATACTGCATATATCTCGTTAAGAATTCTGTAAAAGATGCTGAAGCAGTCCAAACCGGCATATTTGTCAAGCTAGTTATTTCCTTTGTGACATAAACAGAATTTTGACTTTCAACAGTCAATCTTCAGTTGTCTTCACGTCCGTTTTCTCATACAAAATGCATTAAGATAAGCACCTTGTTCTTTGAAATCTGCAGTGGAACCACTACTCACTCGTGCACCTTCTGCAAAATTCATTACTGCTTGACTTGCAGGTGGGGGGGTACTAAGTAGGTCACACAATAGGGTGTAGAAAGTCTGCAATTGCTCTTAAATATGTAGAATTAGACCAAACACATGCAAAGGTTCTTGGAAACCACCTGAAAGTGGCTCATGCTTAAGAAAATTCAAAATTAATTTCCAAGAGCATGAGAAATTCCACTGTGACAATCAGACCAAATAGCCCAACAAGCATGAAAAAAGCTGTCATTTACTTTTAACGCAGCAGACTATATTATAACTCAGCTCCAATATCTGGACATACTGGAAAAAAAAATTTACTCACATTAATCTGAAAGTGACTGTGAATATGTATTCAGATGTGCGATTGTGTCATGAATGTGGTTTGTAAAGTGACTGACTCTGGTTCAAAAAGAAGGGATTTTAATAATAAACAACAAGCAGAACTTGCTAGAAGAATCGGACCTGGAGCAGGGCAGCATAACGGAAGGAACCAGTAAAAAACTATGAAAACCAGTGAACTTATATACTGGGGAAAGGTGGAAGCATTTGATTCAGGTGTCCTTAACCGAGCGAAATTGCAACAGGTGTTGGAGGAGAACAAACAGAGAGACTGATGGGAGATGGAGAAATAAACACAAAGGAACCTGAACTAGCTTCCCGTGTGTTTGTTATTTTCACAAACTGTAACGTTTGCCAGTTCTTCTTTGCAAAATAGCCAAAGCTTAGTTAGAATGAATGGGAAAAAATAATCAGTTTAAACGTTTTACCACAAATTCTTAATGGGATTTAGCTCTGGACTTTGACTGGGCCATTCTAACATTTGAATATTATGGCATGACAAACATACTTTCTACTCATGTGCTTATAATACAGAGTTTTATTTTTCCACTAAGCCAGATTGCTCAAACCCTCTAGTTGATCTGCAAGTTTCTTAGAAATCTTTTAACTTCCAACTTATCAGCTTTTGTAAAACTGAAGTTATTGTTCTTGGCTCCAAAACCACCTTTGGCCAACCACATACACTGACTGCCAAAAAAAAAAAAGTCTCTACCTGAATTTAACACATCCTGTATTCGTGGAAAATATGTTTGTCGGTGTAAAAAGGGTCACATTTCCCATATTAAATGTCCTGTATTATAAAAACTTGATTAGAAAATGTGCAATACCCGCAATACTGCCGGGCATTGCAGGCCTTGTGTTCTCAGAGTGAAACAGATACACACTGCTGTTAGCTCCCTCTCACAACGAGACAAACTTTCAAAGGGTTTAGATATAGCTAAAGTAGACAGCTGAAAATACATTAAAAGTTGAAAACTTAACCTTCTTGTTGTTGACAAAAAGTCTTATAACATTACCAGCCTTTCTCTGCCAGTTAGGGAGCGGCAAAGCATGCAGTCACCTGATCTCAAGGCATGGCTGCTGAAAGCGCAAATGGATCGGTGAATGAATGCATGTATCAGCGAATGCAAGAAAAAATTATCGGCCGGCCGATGTATCGGTCCACCTCAAGTATGTATTTATTTGCATTTCATACTTTTTTGAACTGCTTCAAGTACTTTTTAAATTTTTTATAGACTTTTAACCTTTCATGTATTTTTCTCAATTTCTGTGCTTTGCAAATTAATTTCAACTTTAATTTGATATTAAGAGCTTTTTTTTATTTCTGTGTTAAATTGTCTTATTTGAATGTCGGTTCATTTTAGCTTTCACAAAGCCACTGGATTATTACTGGGATTAAAATAAAAACTAATCACTCTTTAGGGGATTTCTACTGGTATTTTATTAAGCTAGATTTGCAACATCTAGTGCAGTGGGTATTAAAGTAAAGAACGCAAATGGACGTCAATATTTTCTTATTTGTATTTGCAGAATATTTTTACTACTATGCCATTCCTTGACTTTCATAAGTGGAGAAAAAAAACTGAATAACCGAAAAACTGAATTAATGATAAAAGATTTATGGTTTTATGAATTAAGTTACCTTTCTGTTAAATTAAAGGACTGCTGTTATAATGAAAATGACTAAACTTATTAGCTACCATGCTGCACTTAGGTATTTTTCTGTCTATGCCATTTGTTCAAATAAACTTGCCATCACTCCAATATTCCTCATTACCTTTTTTTTTTTTTTCACAACTACAACAACAGAGGAGAACAGTGTGCAGACACGACACCTCCTCTAGCCACATCCTCCCTCCTCCTCCTCTGACAGACCCCCTACCTTTAAGCTGATCAATACGGCTGCCACATGGAGAGCCATGGAAGTTTGGATCAATCTAACCACTGCTGGGAACAACTGTGGCAGGAGAGCCAGAGGCACAGCAGGACGTAGACGTAAGAAATTGGGAGCACATACAGGGTTTTGAGTGGGTATTACAGAGGATTTCAAGTGATATTTGAAAAATATAGTTCAACTAATACTACATGATACCACATGCGGATAGCAGCAGAGTGAGCATATAAATAGCTCCAAAGTGACTCCTGCTCAGGTGCTGGCTGTGATCATGCTGTCAGCGGAGATGTTCAAGGTGTAAAAATAAAAATAATATAAAATGAAACTTAAAAACAATCTTCTACAATCCTCTCATTCCATGCCCCGCTTCTGAGGTGATATTGAATTGTTTACACCATCTGAGGATTTCCTCCAGTAATAAGACTGCTTGTAGAGTTTTACAGATAAGATGCCTCAAAACAATTTTTTTTTTTACATTGTTCAAAAATGTATAATTTTTTTAGGACACAAAAACACAAAATAAAGTTGAAACTGAACAAACTGAGAAAAAAAAATCAAGACTAAACTTAATGTTGCACATCAACTTGTTTGACTTGACATCCTATAAGTCAGCCTTCCCCAAACAGAAACAGCACACTTTGTCTGCACCACTGACAGGAGTGAAGCTTTGAACTTTTTGTTTTAATTTCCAAGATTTCTCTAAAACTTGAACCACCTTTTTAAAAAATCAGTGGCGGGCCGTGCATTTCACACCTAGGCTTTCAGTAGTGCTCCGTCTGAATCAATCCAACCCTCAATAACTATTTTATGGCTATAAAACTTATACTGCAGGTACAGCTGCGACACACATAAA